>JAPSES010000236.1:6535077-6549515 GCA_029822895.1 Maxillicosta whitleyi
GTGTGTGTGTGTGTGTGTGTGTGTGTGTGTGTGTGTGTGTGTGTGTGTGTGTGTGTGTGTGTGTGTGTGTCAGTTTAGCAAGTTCACCTGCTATTCTATGACCGTTAAACATCACAAGTGACGCATGTACAAGTAGGCAGCTGATCAAATTTCTCTACTAATTTCTTGCACACATACACACATTGTTACTTAAAATATGACAATAAAGGTTTGTAAAAATATATAATATCAAATATTGCACATCAACAAGTAAATAATGAAATGATATAGTGTGGTAGTAGTTTAATTTGAACATGTCAAAATAAAGACGATATTTTGTAACTGGAACAGATTAACATAAAATAAATGTGGTGTTATTTGGTTAATTTGACTTAATTTGACATTTGACATAATCTCAAAATCAGCCTCAGATTCATCATTACCAGTTTATTTTTAGATGCAGACTCCTTTTTATAGCTTAGAATTCCCCACTCTAACTACAAATAGTCCACAACTTCTAAGGTAATTCCAGTAACTTTAATCCCAGTCAAATCTAAACCCTGCATTTCCCTGTAAGACGACAGGGCTCAGGTTACACCTGCCTCGCTCCGTGACTGCAAGGGTCCAATGTCTATGTGGCCTTATCGCCTTGTCTGAATCCTCCAGGTGCATGTTGAGTTATAGGAATCCTAACCGTCACCCATTTCGCTGCAGCACCTAGGGTTTTTCCGAACACGTTTATCAGGTCTGTTTGTAAAGCACTTGAGAAGTGTTTGAATTTTGTGACAGCAAAATAACTTTGGTCTGGACATCTCCTGTAGCTCTACTGAGATTTCTTTTTCTTCTTCACACTTTTTCTCACACATAATGCTTCTCCCATTAATCAATTCCATGTCACTGTCATCAGTACCACAGTATGTGCAAATAGACTAGATTTCTTTTTGGATAAACCTACAAAATCTTACATGTATCTTAACTCACCTTTCTGTGGTTTCATTTGACTTATTTATTGATTTACTAAGAGGTTTTAATAAAATGCAATTAGCTGCTAATAAGTAACCTTTAGGTCCTGCAGTCTGTGATACTGTTAATCGATTTTCTGCATGCTCATTGAAGGTTATACATTCTGCCAAAGCTTTTTAACCTTCCTCTTGTGTTAGGGTCAGCACCAACCCATTTTAGGTTTTAAATGCATAAATGAACCACATTAAATGTGTTTATTGCAAGGTTTTTTGACTTTGTCGGGAACATCTATTTCACCAAAATAATACAAAAATGTTTTTGTTTTGTTTTTTGTTTTTTTTCAATAAATTATGAAATGCTTTGAAAGAAATTATGACCTTTGTGTTGTTAGGGTTGGTTTGGTTGGACCCACTTATAAAAAATAAGATTATAAAGCAATAATTAGAACCAAAACTGTAATCCTAAATGCTCTGTCAGCCAATACACTGACAGCAGCTCCGCTAACAATCATGTGAGCTTTTGGGGATTTTCATTTTGTCTTGTTATCCAATAAACCTGCACAAAAAAATAAATAAATAAAATAACAAAACAAGCACAGACAGGCATGTACACACATGAGGTCCATTCATTATAGAGCTGGTGACCTGCAGAGTGCAAATCAAGGGGTATACTGACAAAAAAAAAAAGTCCCAAAGGCTCAAACAAAAAATATTAAAACCAATATTTTCATGGATAAGGAAGTGTAACAAGGTAACCAAGAGATGACAAACAAAGTGGATGATATATAATTGTTTGTAATGTATTTTACAGCTGATTTAAGATATGGGTCAAAAGTGACCCGTTAACATAACAGATGCTGACCAAATGCGAACACGAGGAATGTTAAGGGGTTATATGTAGAACTGACATTACATCAAAAGTAGGTGGAAGTTATACACCAGTGTACTGATAGTTACCAAAAACATTAATGAATTAATGCCATGTCTTCACAGACTTAATGACTCACTGAACAAATTCTATTTTCTCTGTTTTCAAACAAACTCAAAATAACCCTATAATCTTCACATCTTGCACCAGCTGATAGTTTACATTATTGCACCATTAGCTTAACGTTGTTTTAAGACACAGTAAAACCAAAAATCTGTTTAATTTACCATACATGTGTGTGTCTGTAGTTGCATTAAAGATCTATTTGGAATTGTCCAAACAAGGTCAGAACTGTTAATGTTTAGTCTGAACCATCAGCATAGCAAACATTATATTATAGCATGTTCATAAGTGTCATAATCAAACTCACCAGTGGAGTGCAAATGCTTCAATTTCACCATCAAACTTCACTGTTTATTTTAGAGCCACGTGGGATTAGTTTTCTACAGACTGGGAGACTCAAGGTTGTTGTGAGCAGATACTTCCAGTGGTCACATGCATTAATGACTCCTCATCCTGTCTCGTTGTATAAATTCAGTTTATATCTCTGTTGTACAATACAATAATATCTTTAGCATGACATACAAAGAAATACTGCATGTAGCTCCTAAAAGTGATTAGTGTTGCTTTTCATCAGTAATTTACTACAACGCAAAGACCTGACAAAATGAGCTGGTCTGGATGTTTAATTATACCATATCTTTTGTAGATAATTACCTCCGCCAAGGAGGTTATGTTTTTGCCGGCGTTTATTTGTTTGTTGATTTGTCTACAACATAACTCAAAAAGTTATGGATGGATTTTGATGAAATAGGTTGGTAATGGCAAGATCTGGAAGTGATTACTTTTTGGAGGTGATCCAGATCACCGTCAGGATCCAGGAATTTTTTAAAGGATTCTCTATTACTTATTATTGATGCTGTTGTAGTACTAACAAATGTCCACCAGATGGCAGTGGAAGTCCTGTTTTCTCATATAGTGTCTCCAAATGTGTGACCTGAACTGTGCTGCTTGGCGGAGGTTTGCGCTCTCCGAGTGCTTTTCTAGTTATGTTAGTGTTAATAGTAGGTACTCCTGCTTTGTCTTGCACTTTGGTGAAGCCGTACCATTGTGGATGAGTTTTCATTTCTTACAAGGTAAAAAGTTTACTCACTTTATCATCTCCACAGGGAAATTGATACACACACGCACACCATCTAGCATTAGCATTATCACATAGTCTAGCATACATTAAGAGTAGTGAGCTGCCATTGAAGAGGTTTGGGGACTGACTCCAGGGCCCAATCCCAATTCACCCCTTGGCCCTCCCCCTTATCCCTCCCCCTCTATTTTGCAAGTTCATATAAAGGGGTAAGAGTGTCCTCATTCTCGATGAGTCAGGAGGGCTAAGAGGAGATTTTTCAGGACCAAACTACAAACCGAGGGGTATGAGAAATCTCACATAATTCTGTTCAAATCTTCAGCAAGATGCAAGTAACAGCAAAAAAAGTGCAGCAGTGTGATGAAAGAAACAAACAAATGTACGTATTCTCTTCATAAACAACTTAATCATTGATCGAACATTTCATGCTGTTCCAATGTATTATAGACTGCGTTCCTGGGGTTCGTGGTTGATACTTGGAAGAAGATGCCCAAAGCCTATGGAAGGTTCTGCTTGGTTACAGCTGCTGATGGCACGGTCAGCAGCTGTCACATCTGTAAATAGCGCCATCGATGACTGCTGATGACTAACAGGTCTATAAGGGTTATTCCATTTCATAGGGGAATGTTTCAACCCCCTACCCTTGCAACTCCATTCAAGGGGTAGTGCCAAGGAGGAGGGCCAAGGGGTGAATTGAGAGTGGGCTCAGATCTCCATCATTACTGTGGTCATGAATATTAACCTATATGTACCTGTTGTTTTAATTGAAACTAATAGAGATATAAAATTGCCTGCATATGATTTTATAATCATTATGTTAAAGATGGGGAACATATCTCTGTAAATAAAGTTGGTTTGACAAATTATTTTGTCCAAGGTTTTTGTGCAAGTGTATTAATAAAAGAAAAAAAAGCACTGTCTTAGTGTTGGTAGATGTGCATCTTCTTGAGCATTTATGTGTCATATATCATTTATAATTAAAATATGTACCTGACATGCTATTTCCTACATTTGCGTATTTGCATCTGAATGTTCTGTGGTGGTCGGAGGGCCCGCTTGGCGTGAGTTGGCAGCCACACTTCCATCAGTCTGCCCCAGGGCACCTGTGGCTACAAATATAGTTTACCACCACCAGAGTGTGAATGTGAGAGTGAATGAATAATGGATCAATAATGTAAAGCGCTCTGGATGCCTTGAAAAGGACAATAGAAATCAAATCCATTATTATTATTATTTGTATCAATGACAGTTACAGATACAGACTGTATGGGTAGAAGATGATAGATTCTACCTGTTGGGAAATTCAGAAGCGCTAATTTATAAAACTGACTTTTACAGTGTAAGTAAATATTAGGAACACTAACTGATAACATCATAAAAGTGATACACTGCTTCATGCCTTCACTGGGCATCTGTGATTTAATTATATTTACTTCTGGCATTCTGAGAGTTAAAAAACTATGCATGACCTCATGTGTATCAAATGCAGGAAAGCCATCTGATATTTCAAGGAAGCTATTTTTCTGCCTTGCTAAACAGGTTCCCCAACTGTTTCTGGCTGTTTAAAAAAAATAAAACACAGTGAAATGTTAAATCACATAAACAAACAATTAGTCACAAGCAAACACAAACAGATTTAACAAGCAGAAGCAAAATATTTGTTGAGTTCCTGAAACATGTCTGAGTATATGACAGTTGCATTCATGTGTTTAGTTGCAAAGAAACATAATAGATGCTGTGCTGTGGACACATTTATGCCATTTTTATGTAAAAGCTGAGAAGCAATGAAAGCTCTTTTTTTTTTATTGCGTCTATAAATCTCAATAAAATGTTGTCTTGAAACCAGTTTGTAAATTGCTGACTGGCTCTGACATATTGACTCTTCATGACCCCACATTCTTTCTGTGTGTGTGTGTGTGTGTGTGTGTGTGTGTGTGTGTGTGTGTGTGTGTGTGTGTGTGTGTGTAGTACAGGCCAGAGGTTATATTTCAATGTGATGAATTTTGACTCTAAATCATCACAGGTTATAAAGGTAGCCATCTGATTCCAGTAAGGACAGTTTGAGTTTTTATCTTGTAGACATGATAGCCCAGTATATAATTAGTAGCCAGGTTTGTCTTAGCATATCAGGCAATAAATACCTGTGTCAGAAAAGTTTTCATATTTCAGTGCTGTGTTGTTTTTTCTACAACACTGCAGGTAGGTCTCCAGTGCTTTTCATAGTTAATGCACTTACACAAGGAACATGATTTTCTTAACTCATACACTTTATGTTGGGATTTTAGTTTGGACAATATGAGAAAACTCACATGCATAAAGGACAATCATACAGGACAGTAACGACTGTATCTATATGAAACATTTAGACCAAAGCACTGCTGATGACTAGTAGAAGAACTCGAAGAACAAAAAGAGTAAATTCACACCCTTTCTTTACTCTGTGATTTCAAGACTTGGAGCATTTCAAAATTACTGCTACTGAGACATTAAGGTCGTGAGAAATCGGACTTTAAAGGCGTTGGGGAAATCCCTCATCTGCACACACTCTGCAATGAGACACATGTTGACCTGCCTGCAGCACATTGGAATCCACGTCTGAAATTGTCAAACACATTACAGTAACAAAGAGGAACATGTTTACCAGACACTGTCTGGTGCATGTATTAAAAGTGAACTGAGTGACATCAGTGCTGATCTAAGATGTGATGCAATAACCTGTGACTGTTTTTTTCCCAGCTTCCATTACATATTTATGCCACAGTCTTCATTATTAAGCAAAATAATTACCAGAAATTATTGTTTTACTTACATTTATAGAATTGTCCCTGTTACTCTTGACACTTGTTATAATAGGTGGTGTATTCAGATGGTTTATTTAAGTATAAGTATGTAAGTCATATCAGCAAAATGCACACTATAAATAAAGTACAAGTAGCCATTGTGCAGTAAAACAGTCTGTTTTACAACTATTTATATATTTTTTTTATCCAATCCACTTTATTTCTATAGCACATTTAAACAACAAGAATGTTTCCAAAGTGCTGCACATCATAACACAATAAAATAATTAGGACAAAAACTAAAAATAATAAAGATGTAAAACTACAACAGTGCTCTAAATAAAACAATAAAATCAAATAGTTAAAAGAACTGGTCCTGGACACCACAAGCTGGTGCTGGTCCTCGGACCTTAAGTCATTTGCTGTTATGTGTGAATTTAGAATTTTGCTGTTGATCTTTTAGGTTGAGCTTATTTAAAATGCTATTAGCGCTATTGGATATTTTAATCTACAATGACGATGATTTCTTCCAGCTTTTTTTCCCTTTCGGGGTCACCACAGTGAATCACCTTCGCATGTTGATTTGGCAGAGGTGTTTACATCAGATGCCCTTCCTGACACAACCAGGCTTGGGACTGGCACAATGAAGCTTGCACCACCTTGTGGCTATTGGGATGTATAATACATAAAGAACCTTTCCCAAAGGATCACCTGGGTCTTGAATCAGCCATCTTCCACACCAAAGTCAGTGGTGTTAACCACTCAGCTACCCAGCCGCTTTGGATATTTTAATCTACAATAATTTGTGATATTCTATAGCAGTGTTTCCCAACCAGTGTTGCACATTAGTGTCCTGTGAGAAGTCATCAGGTGTGCAGTGGAAAATTATCCAATTTCACCTGTTTGGTTCTGTAAGCCCACAGTGTGATATAGATCCATACGACTGCACACACCAATGATCCAGTCTGTAACAACAGTCTGCTGCTTCTGTTTGATAATAAAAGTAAAAGTGAACTGGTTCTGATGCGGGGTGTTCTGTTGATAAAGCCCCCTCAGTAGTGATGCATGTATTAGTGAGTTACCCACGAACCCCAGGTATCAGCTTGGGGCAGGAGGGATATGCATCCCATAATATACCACAATATACAACAAGGCTCAGTCTGAGGGGTCGCTGGTGCACCCCTCTGAGCTTTTATTTTCTAATTCAATAAATATACTTTTTGTAACATTTTTGGTTGGTCAAAATGGTCTGTTGTGAAATATGTACTGTGGCCAAAAAAGTTTGACAAACACTGTTCTATAAGGTCATTGTATGTCAAGCTGTTAAATACATTTGGTGGAATTTTTACTATTAAGATGTAGATTAGTAGAAGTTGAAAGTTATACAAAAAGGAAATCTATCCCTCCATCCAAACATTTAGTCCTCATGAGGGTCACTAGATATAATGGAAATAATATAGTATTAGATTAAAATAAAATTAGTTTAACTCTGTTATGCTGTGCCTAGCCTGTGAATTAAGGCATCTCCATAAATCAATTTCTAATTATTTCTAAGTAAATGAAAGCACTTAAGCAGTGTTGACAAAAACATCCTTGTTATCTTGAGACTTTGGTAGAACCAGTTAGTGAAGTTAGAAGTAAAGTTAATGGAATTTTATAGACTATAGTGCACACAGTGAACAAAGTAAACTACGGTATATTCCCAATATTTATAGTGATCAAGGCACGTGATAAAAAAAAAAAAAATGACACATGATAGTTTTAAAATGTGAATGTGAAGTGAAAAGTTATGTTTTTACACCAACTATGAGTTACTCCTTCAACATAATGTGAGTAAATACCTTATTAATAGTAGTACATAGTAGTAGTAGTACTTATAAGTAGTGGTATTCTATCAAACAATAGATGCGCGTGCTGCTTATTACAGATGTGCCACTCCCACTGGCCAATGAGTAGACAGGAGGGAGTTTTGGTAGGAGGGTTTGTGTACTATAAGAGAGGTGAAGTCCAGGTGGAGCAGCATACAGGTGAGTGTTTACGTTGTCCACCTACCGTCTGAGGATACTACTTCACTGCACCAGAAGCTGGAGTACACCTGGGAGCTAAAACGGTAAAGATTTTCCTCTTTCCCTACAAAACATTAACGTGTTAAATGTGTGCTGTTTTTGCCATCATATGACATTTATGAGGGTTGTGATAGAGATGTGTATGTGACAGCTTTTTTCACTTCTCCCTTTATGGAGTTTGATTTGAACTTTGCTGTTGTTTTCTCATAAAGACATTTTCTCTTTCCAGATTGTCTCTTTTACATATGTTGGCAGAGATGGAAACGGTGAGTCTTTTGTCATTTTATTTGAATTTATCAAGGGTGGCCATAAGTGTTGCGGGGGGAAAAGTAACTTTCAAATTAATATTTTGTTTTGTTGTTTTTGGTTTTTGGTTTTTTTTGCGTATCACCTAAGCCACATAATGTCAGCTGGCTGTTACCTGGCTTGTGACAGCATAAACACTTGCATAAATTTGATAGTCAAACTAAAATACATATAACTACAGCGCTGTTACCTGGCTTGTTTCCAACGCACAAACAAACACAGCTGGGTTTAATATACGATTCACCCATGTAATTTGTATATTACATATAATTCATCAAGCAATTTCACAAATAGACTGAAATAGAAAAATAACACAAGAATATTTACTGTTTTATGCTTTACAGAAAATAAAATAATTATCAATAATGCATACTGATCCCAAACCAGTATTGTTTGATGCCCCACAACAATGGGATGATGTACATGGTCTGATTATAAAAAACACCCCAGGGTATGTCATGTCATGCAAAGTGTTATTGTCTCTTCAAGATGGAAACCTAAATGCATGTAATTTCTGAAAGCCATTGTCCTGCTCTGTCTGTCAGATGGCGTATGTGACCGAGATCAGGCTGAGTGGAGATCGGGGGGCTTGGACAGGAGTGGTTCCATCCTCCTGTCCCGAGGTGGACCTAGAGGTGATCGAGGAGTATCTGCAGGAGCATTCCCTGGAGGTCCAGCCTCTGCACACGCCCGCATCACCTCCGGCCACCATGGCCCCACAGACACACATACACTCCCTCCAGAGCTCTAGGATCATAGGTTGGTACGCTGATGAGAATGTTCTTCCATAAGATGTATGTAAGAACTTCTGTTTGACTATATCTGTTGTCATTTTGTCCATAGAGAATAGCTTTTCAGGTCAACATGCGTATAAGTGGCACTGTGGTCCTCACACTCCCACTGAGGAATATGAAGAGCAAGCTCCACCTCTAGCTTGGCCTAGTCCCCATGACAACCAATGGGTGAGTTCGTCTTTTTAGACAGGATTAGCTCCTATAAAATGAACATTACTGGGATTTTGTTTCTATTACGACTTGCACGACTTTTAACAGGGGCCAAAAACTGGAGCACTTGACTCCAATTCTTGCATCTTTGCACTGGCTCCCTGTTAATTTTAGAATTGATCTTAAGATTTTATTGTTTGTTTTTAAAGCTTTGAATGGATTGGCTCCACAATATATCACAGATCACATCCAAAGCACTGAGGTCCGAGGGCCAGCTCCACCTCATGATGCCAAGACCAGACATAAAACCAGGGGGGACGGGGGCAGAATCAAATCTGCAATGCAACCTTGTGTAGATATAATAATAAATTTGCTTCTTAGACATGGAATGTCTCAATTTATTTTAGTTTTCAAAACAAACCAAAAACATTGTGATGTATAAAGCATATTTAAGCTATAAGTGAGTAATTATTATTGGATTGAAATTCTTTGTTTTTGCAATAATATTATATGTTGTGTGGCCTTCGTCTCTGATGAATACAGCACAGAGAAATATAATCACAAAGATTATTGTTGTCTAGGTACGGGGTAACATCCCCCCCCCCCCCTCCCCTGGCACCCACGGTGGAGTGTTTTAAGTCTCGTCTTAGACCCACTTTTATTCTTTGGCTTTTAACACTGCATGAGTTGTGTGGTCCTCTGTGTTATTTTAATTAATTATTTCTTTTTATTGATTTTAATACTTTTAACTATCTGATTTTATTATTTTATTTAGAGCATTGTTGTGGTTTTACATACTTATTTATTGTTTTTAGTTTTTGTCTTAATTGTTTTGTTGTTTTTATGATGTGCAGCACTTTGGAAACATTCTTGTTTAAATGTGTTATAGACATAAAGTGGTTTGGATATTCCTTCATTGGACTAAACTTCAGAATTTTTGGTATGTTTTCTTTTGTTTGGGCTTCAGGACCACATTCCTTATCCCTGTGAGGTACCGGCATATATCGACTCAGATTCCCAATCTAGCAGCTCCCAGTACCAGGAATACCACGATTCCCCATCACCGTCCTCTGACAGGGGAGGCAGGAAGAGCAGAGACCCCCTGCCTCTTGCCCCACTCTCAGGTAAACACATGTCTACAGCAAACACACATCTACACACCTGCATCTAAACCCCTCAGCAATATCTCACACATAAAGTGTAAAGAGCACTGTGTGTAGATGCTGTATGGAACAAATGTGATTCATTTCTTACATCATAGTTTTATTTACACGCTTTTTCTCCCTTGTAGGAAAGCGGAAGGAGCGATTGTTCCAGTTCCTTTTTGAAATGCTGCAGACACCATCGATGCGAAGCTGCATCTGGTGGGTTCAGTCGTCATCGGGCACTTTCCAGTTCTCATCCCAAAACAAGGAGCGCTTGGCACAGCTGTGGGGCCGACGGAAGGGAAATCGCAAGACCATGACGTACCAGAAGATGGCGAGGGCCTTGAGGAATTATTCCCGTACTGGAGAGATTCAGAAAGTGAAGAGAAAGCTCACCTACCGGTTTGATGAAAAGACGCTGAGAGGCCTTCAAGGAGACTCGAATACAATGTAGAAATCATGAGTGGCAGCATAAAAAGAATAAGCATGAAGGTTCAATGGATGTCCTGTCGGTGCTTATTTATAATCAAGGGGACACTGAAACTTAAATGAATACTGAGTATTTAAAAAGCCACAGATATGCCTTTAAATATTGTCATTTAGAGCTGAGAAGTTGATATAAGAGGAGTCATGTATGGGCTTTGATGCGAAGTGTAGAAAACAGGCAGAGTCAGCTGGCTTAAAACATTATGTAAATCTAAAAGGTTGACAAAGCATCTACTTTATAAGTAGAATTGTATCATGAGTTGTGTTTGTTTCTTTTTTACGTTCTGTATTGCAGATATTCAGCAGATTATGAACTAAAATGAAGTTGTATGTTGTGAACATGATCAGTTTTTGTGTTTTTAGAATAGAATAAATTTCATCTATTTTCAGAATGCTTATTGCTGTATTTGTATCTATCTAACTGTCTGTCTGTCTATCTATCTATCTATCTATCTATCTATCTATCTATCTATCTATCTATCTATCTATCTATCTATCTATCTATCTATCCGTCTATCTATTTCTAAATCTAAAGACATACTGTATTGCTCTTATGTTTATTAACCAAATCAGCCATGTAAAATGAGGCAAAGACATAAACACACAAATACAAACATCACCTACAACTAGATGCAAGAAAAAGCATCCCTAAAACAGAGCTGTTAATCAGTAACATCCAAAATCCATCTAGACACATATAACACATTACAATGGGAATATAAATGATAAGAATTACAGTTTTGCATGAGGTTGCCTGACTGAAGCTATTTAATTTCCATAGTAAAATGATGGGGTCATACACATAATTTGTATGTTGAAATCCAAATGCCACAGGGGAAAATTACATACAGCACAGTAATATTCAATGCAGATGGACTGTCATTACTAACTATGCAGGATTTTAAAACCATTTCTGCCAAATATGACCAACTAATCTGATGAGAGGTGGAAAGGATCTACAGTATGGTTTTGGGGTAATTGAATTTGACTACTTAATTTGATGCTACTTTATGCTTTATAGTGCACTTTTCCACTACATTTAACAGAGAAATATTTATCCATCATTGGGAATGACTATTTATTCTATACCAACATATAACTAGACTGTTTTTGGAAGGATTAAATTACCAAGTAAAATGTATGCAGCATATTCTACTGTGACCAGCTGCACATGCATTAATATATCAGTAATAATAATGAAAATACCAATAACAAAGGCACAACAGTGTGTGGTGTACATTTATGGAACTGTGCACCCATTATTTAAAAGAGAGCACCTTTCCCCACCTCTGTAATACCAAACATACCTTGTGTATATATAAGTGAAAAGTATGATAAGTCCAGTGAGCCACATTGTGTTTGAGTGAGGAAGATTTCCATTCACTGATGAAATACAGATGGTGTCTCTATGGAGCATATAGTGCTTGTTATTGTGCATGCACACAGAAGCGCATGCATGTTTGCATATAAAAGCATTTGCTAAATTCTTTTCTCATCATTTGGAGCCTATGGCTGAAAGCTGCAGCACCCAGGAATAACGTGTTGTGGATTATGCTGGATTTTTTGTTAAGAAAGCGCACAAACTGTCATTGTTCCTCTTATTTTTAGTAATGGCTGTATGGGGCTGGGTGGCCTACACAGTACTAGAAGCGCTGATCGCAGTGGCTTGTTGCTTTGGCAATATGTTGGTGGTGTTTGCAGTCTGCATTGGTATCCGGGATTCCCTTCGGGAGCCAACATTCTGCTTCCTGATTTCCTTGGCTGTGGCTGATTTCCTAGTAGGTTTGGCTGCTGTGCCACTGGCTGTACTATTGGACGGGTGGGTGAGTGTGACCCCTGACCTCTGCCTGCTCCTCAGCTGTGTCGTGCTTGTCCTGACACAAGCTTCTGTACTGTCCCTGCTGGCCATTGCTGTGGACCGTTACCTTCGGCTGCACATGCCACTCAGGTGAGGTATGCCCAACAATGGTCTGCAGTTACCCTTTCAACACTAGGTCACACACACACACACCAAGCTTTATCTCAAGTTTAACAAAGAAACTAAAGATATTTCTATTCAAATACAGTCTAATACATGCATTTTAGCTTTACCTTTATAAGCTTTGCCCTTAGGGATAATTCAATGAAAACTGGTGGATGCTAGAGTTTCTAGAGGTTCTGTAGGTTACATGCAGGTTTGTTGAAAATGAATTCCGCTTCTCATACCTGTTTTTCCAGATACAAAGCCCTGGCCACACAGAAGCGTACATGGTCAGCTGTGTCAGTGTGCTGGATACTGTCTTGTTTACTGGGGTTCACTCCTCTGTTTGGCTGGAATAACTACTCATCTGTTGCATCTAACTCCACAAATACATCCTCCCTCTCCTCACCCCCATGCACCTTCCTCTCTGTTATCTCCCTCCCTTTCATGGTCTACTTTAACTTCCTGGGATGCGTCATGGCACCACTGGTGGTCATGACACTTCTCTACGTTCGGATCTTCTGGAGCCTGCAGGGACGTCTGAAGGATAGCTCTCCTCAAGCCCAGGCGTCTCTGCTCAGGGAGAGGAGGCTGGCCTGCTCCCTGGCTCTGGTTCTCTTTTTGTTTGCCGGCTGCTGGATTCCTCTCCATCTGATGAACTGTCTACTGTTATTTCATGGCCCTCAAGCTGTCACAGAGTGGACACTTTATACAGGCAGGTGGTCATTGCTTTATTTTAGCAATATTATTTGATGTTTTTATCCACTGCTTTAAATAATTCTCATATAATTGCAGATTCCAATACTTACCACAAATCCACTGTTGCAGGTATTCTCCTGTCTCATGCCAATTCAGCAATCAATCCTGTGGTCTATGCGTACCGCATCCCAAAGATCCAACAGGCCTATGGTCAAATATGGAGGCGGCTCCTTATGAGAAGTAACTGTTGCCCCGGAAACAAAGAGGGTCGGCCATCAACGATAAGTAGTCAAGTCAATCAAACAGATACTGATGGATCCAGACCGAAGGCCACACCCTAACGCCACTGTCTCTGAACATGATGAACCACTGTTCAGACATTACTGACTCTTATAAAGTCCAAGCATTTAAGTTCCATTACAGCTGATGTATGCTGGGCATCTGGAAGCCAGGGGTTTGATTTGTGAAACTCACATTTACAGCCTTTTTCATGAAAGACAGTGTTTGGCTCAAATGAAACCAACATGTGTACTCTGACCGCCACGTCCTTGTCTGCAAACTTTTCTCCAGTCAAAGCTAATCTCCTGTGACCCCACTAGAGGGTGCTCTAGACTAACAAACCCAAGAGGTGGCGTCCATGAAACCAACAAATTGGGGAAGGTGACAAATAATGTTAGATTCACTGATTTTTGGACAAACAGTTTCAGTCAAGTTAAGTTTTATTGAGTTATACATTTTGATCAAGTTATGTGACATGTGACATATTTAATCAAGCAGACACTAACCTTCAGCAGCAACCTACTGTACGTACTTCTTTTCTTGTATCAAATAATAAATATAAAAAACTTTGTAAGTGTGTTTACTGTTAATGGCTGTTCAGTGAGCTCCTCAGGGAAGGCAATAGACTGTATAGTTATCACCTGAGCAGGGTGCAGTCCCACCCACCAAACTATACAACCTACTACCTCACTCTGACAGAGTCCAAGTCAAACAGAGTCACCTGATATTTACCTGATCTAGCACACACACACACACACACACA
>JAPSES010000236.1:6549615-6566365 GCA_029822895.1 Maxillicosta whitleyi
CTCACTCTGACAGAGTCCAAGTCAAACAGAGTCACCTGATATTTACCTGATCTAGCACACACACACACACACACACAACAAAGAAACTGTGCTTGTGACACTTCATTATGTTGGATTTCTGTAAGCACATGTTTTGATTGGAAAGAATGATTGCCCATCTGGAGATGACAGTCGGTGAGTGGCTGACTCAGCTGTCTCCTTGGGAAAGACAGTAGATTGTATAGTTATCTCAAAAAGAGGTTACACAACCCCACAACTATTCAATCTACTACCTCAGCCCCAAGGACAGCATTCATGTTGCTTCAGCATCAGAGATCCCCAATGGTAAACAGTCCTGCAATGGCACAAGAAAAGACAGAGAGGATGATCTTAATAATTATTGTAAAAAAAATAATAAATTTTTTTTAAAAAAGGGAAAAAAATATTTTGGGGGGGTTGTTGAAATGTAAAATGAACATAGATTTAAAGTTTCCAAATGTCTTGAATGTGTTAAATTCTCTCCTGTAGAGGTATGAATTGTGGTTTTATCTCTATGTGGGGCTCATTTTCTTTGCCACAATCGGTTTCTGGAAATCATTCAAAGTCACGACATAGGAATGATAACTGCCAGTGCTTCGTAATAAATCTACAACTCTCAGGATTCAGAAATGTTCGAAAATGTTCATAATTTCTTGGCATAAGACGATCATCTGAGGTTTTGCGTATTGGCACATCCTCACCAACCAACCGAGCTTTTTTTTTTTTTTTTTTTTTGCAGTGCTGACAGTCTTTTAGAATTCCATTCCTTCAAAAAATAAATGAGAGGCAATTTAATGGTAAGCACACATCGAAAAGTGAGAGTATTAATGTGTGAAAGCCCAACAAACAACTCACTGGCTTCCTGAGACTCTGGCATGTGATCGAAAGAGAAAAAAGCTGCTCGCCTCTGTGCCAGGAATTCGTTTCCGTTTTTGCCAAAAACTGATCTCATTCCAGTGGGCTATCCCTGTGTAGGCTGGCTGCTGCTTCTCAGACGGAGGTCCACACACAGATGCCTGCAAATATGGCTACCACCAGCTGCCTCTGATTGAATACAAGGCTGGGATTCTGCCCCCCAAAACAAAACAAGGAAACACAAAATGGCGTCTCGCACATCGGCCATTTTAGGTCTTAAAAACATTCTAACATCTACTTTCCAGGTTTTTTTTTTTTTTTTTTACAAGCCCACTATCTCCTGATGAAGAAAGAGTGACTTTTCTATCCAGTGATGGATAATCAGTCTTGTGCCAAGCAGTGAGACACAGCCAACAATTCCAGACAGCACACTCTATCACGAGTGCTAAGTGAGACAGAAACTCTAATATAACTTATCAGGCAGTTGGAAAGTTGAGGGGAAAATGCACAATCACATGCATCGTACCCATTCTGCTCTTTTTTTCCCAATGACAGTGTCTGGTAGACTAGTGATTTAGACACACACCATAAATACAACATCCCAAGATTAATTCTGGCTGATCTTTATTGCATGCCGCCCCCTCTTCCTCCCGGCACGTCTGTATCTCTGCTTGTCAATTTCAAAATAAATGGCAGAATATATCTTTATGAGGCCATCAATATGGAGCTTATTTGTCTCTTGCACTTGTAAAAAAGCCCTTGCTCTTCTTTATACAGCTCACTGTTAAAGTCACGAGATAAAGGTTTGGGTGAGGCACCAGGTTAACATGGCAGAGAGTAAAGGGTTAATGAGTGCCAGACTAACTGCCAGACCTGGGCCTCAGATAGACAGAGAAGGGGCTCGGAGGTACACTCCTTGCATAAATTAGCATACAGGCACAACCCCAGAGACTCATCCAGACCAGCCTATGGTTAGCATGCAGCAGACCCTGCTAGTCTGATCACAGAGGACCAGACAGACAAGGGGGGGGGCTGTGTTGGCATGATGCCCAACTCTGCCAACATGTCAGTGACAGATCTACAAGCTGTGTTTGGTTGCCAAGAAATGTCCTCTGACTGGAGCTGTGTTTGGAGGACGAAAGAGACAAACTAACAGTGATACGACACAGTGTACTAAAAGACAAGCAGGGATTAAAGACGACATATGGCCAAGAATTAAAGCAAAAAAAAAAAGAAAAGATTTTAACATTAAATGCTTGTGAGGATCTCTGTGCATCTGGGTTAATTGCAAAAATTGGCATCCCATTCCCTGCACAATTCCCACATGTTTTGGAAACACAGAGGCCAAACTCGGTCAGTCATGTGAGCTCTTTTGGGTGCTGCGTGTGTGATTGTGCACATGGTCTGTGGCATAAACGTGGTGTCGACGGCTCTTGTGGGGCAAATCAGTTTTTCTGTCAGCAGATCTAATGTAAAACTCCCCTCGGCTAGTGGAACGGCTCAAACGATCGCGAAGAAAACATGAGAGAGAAGAAATGTGACCTCATCAGTCAGTGTCATTGGTTTGTCAGACATTATGTCTGTTTGTGTCAGAATAGGATTATGGCTAAATAGTAGCAAATTCACAGTAGCAGTTTTCTGAGCGGGCCAAGAAACATCGACCTTGTCCTCTCTTGCCCTCTGATAAAACTCCTTGACTGTATCCAACCAGGATATGCATTTCTGAAGACAGTTTCCTGCCTTAGTGTTAGAATCTTTCTTGACACATATCGTTTTAGACTCTACAAATTGCTTTTCAGCCATAGTACTGAAAATTTTCACCTTACTGTTCAAAGAGATGGTTTCACTTCATTTGCCGCTATAATCCAAACTTAATTCTGTCTTTTAATGCAGTTAACAGATTATTGCATGAAGCTTGAAATATTTTCCCCAACTATAAAAAAGAAGCCCTTTGTAAGGAATGTACAAACACCCAAAACACAAGATCTTATGATTAATTATACACTTATTTCATTATTTTCTGCATATACTGAATGAGGATCAAAATGTCTAACACTTTACAAACTTAGAACATCAAACTAAATCTGCTGCGCTGTAAAGACACACGAGAAAGAAAAAAAAAGGCCACACTTGTAGAAATATGTAAATGTATACAAAAACAAACAAAAAAACACTGAAACAATAGGCCTTAGCTGCCTCTCCTATCGTGTCAAATAATGCAGGATTCCTCTGATTTATTTCTCACCCCATGCAAACAACGTAAACATACAAATTAATTAGCAAATCCCCAAACACACACACAGCACGTTCAGTTGCCAACAAAACTCCTCAGAATTGGAGCAGATTTTCACAGGAAGCAGAGGCAGGGAAATACCTATTGGATTGCCTGGTCCCTTGGTCCACGAGACGGGATGAATGCTTGGCACAGACACAACGGACGGGGCACCAGACGATTGGTATAGGTTCTTGTGTGTTTCTCTCCCTCTCTCTCTCTGAGCTTTGTGCCAAGAATGGGCAGTGTCTGTGTGCCAGGCAGAATTTCAATGAGGGAGGAAGGAGGTGGTAATGGTGGGCAAAGAGGAGGAGGGCTGGGGGAGCTGGAGTTGGCAGAGGAAGTATGCCACACAGTAAATGACAGAAGAATTCCCACAGTTAAACAGATACAGATTGATGCAGTGTCAGTGATGACTTGTTTATGCGCCGTCTTAATCCGCAGAATAATGGTATATAAATCTAGGAAAGAAGGCGGATCTTCTAGGGAGCGCTACGGTGATTTTATTGTACCTGCTCCCTAAGGAATGTCTGACTGCTACATTAAAGTATGAGGAACAGGAGCAGCGAGCATGTTCTGTGCCCAGCTGGCAAGTTGCCTGCTCTGATGTTTTGTATATCCTCATTAACCAGGCACAAACACACAGGGCTCATGTTCACATGTACGCATGTATACAAAAATGCTTCGCCATATGCGTGTACTTACAAGCAACCGCACAACACAGTCACTTGACCTGTACACATAAAAGAAGCTGCGATGAATACGTTTTGCTAGATGTTAATCAAATGTACTTCCAACTTTTTGTCATCATTTCGACTAAATTCCATTTGATGTTTACATTTGGAAACCACAAATTCAACTAAATGGACTTTACAGTCACATGATACGACACCATCTGTTCTTAAAAGTTCATTTCAGCAAAGAAAAAAGACAGAAAAAAAGCACAACGTAGAATGGATTCCTCTTCTGTAATGAATACATGTCATACTTACAGGATAAAGAGAGACAGCAAAATTAGAATAACAAGACAAATGCCTGTTTTTCTCTAAAAACCACACACACACAATGCTGGACACAGAGCTAGGTAAACACAGCAGGCAACGTGTTTGATGAAAAGATAGTATGACCTAGATTACACAAGAATATAAGGGAACCATTGTGTTGACTGTTACAACGTCCAACATTAATTTCAACCACAGATAGACTCTGAGAGGTGAAGCTAAATATTTTCATTTAGCTTAGTAAGTAAGTCGCAAACAGATCCTTAAAGAGGGATTAGAAGTAACTCTGCTGTTACACTCAACACACCAGTATGGATTAATGACCTACAAACAATGAGAGGTCTTTGCTGATAAAAAAAAAAAAAAACAGAAAGAAAGAAGGGAGGGGATTCATTAATCATTCAAGTTCTAGTTATACTCTTTACCTTCTCAGATTGCTAACATGTTGCTAAAGCCTTTCCACTGGATATTCTTTAAAGATATTCTTCTCCTCTCTATCTTCTCTAGCCCGTCTTCTTGTTGTCTTGTCAATGTTATTGCTAATGTGTTGATGAGATGTGTGGTTGCTATGGTTTCAAATGTTTCTGATAGCTCAAATCCTTGGTCTGGCATGTTGCTATACACCCACATTTTAAAGCATTCAGTGATGCTTCAGAGAGAATGCCATACACATGTATGCATACACACACATGCATATACGGAATGCATAAACACACTCTGAAAGATCTGGGTGGCATGCATGTCTGTCTGCAGAAACACAAAAAGTATGCGTGCAAGAGTGCAAAGTGGTGTATGTCAGGACGAAACAGCTGCAGCTTCCTGCACAAGAGGAGAAACTTCCTGTTTCTTTGCTGTAGACCACGGCCGGTCAGCCAAGATATCAACCAATCAGCCATGTTGAGGCTGAATGCAGGAAGTTAGCCTGACTGCCTCCAGGAGAAAAACTCAGAAACATTATGAGGCAACATGATAAGTTCATCTGAGGATAAGGGAGGGGCGGGGAAAATGCTCTCAAACTCCTACCACTCTTTCTGTCTCTGTTACTCTTGTTCTTTCTCTTTTTCTCTGGCTTCTTCTTTTTTAATATCTTCCTACAAGCAGCACAACAATTCGAGATACGAAAAAAAGTGTCTTTTCACAAAGGTTTTCATCTCTTTACTGAATTTACTTTACATTTACTGCTAAAGTTAAAAGATTTGAAATGACACATAATGCAAAGGAACTGGGAGTAGTATGCCCACAAATTTTAAGGGGGTATGTTAAAAGGATCTGCCCATATTCACTGCTTTCTAAACACGCGGCATGAAGGCGCCATCTTAACACCAATCCCTTCTTAGATACAGTACAGACAATAAGCAGGCCAGTTAAGTTATGAAATGCGTACATAATATGCACATATTACAGATAAATCAATACAGAAGCAACATCCCTCCAAATAGATTTATAAATGTTATTATTTTTCAGTTATTCTTTGTATTTTATTTTGTCAGACAATGTTTTGGATTTATATTGGATTATTATTTGCAGTATTTTGGCCTCCGACATCAGATATTTCATTGAAATTATCTGACGTATTATGTTTGATAAGTGATAATATTTATTTGACCGCAATACATATCTACCATATAAACACTACTGTTAATTCTTATAATCTTTCTTATTCAGCACAGTCAATTCGTCAGCCAAATCAGCAGTTTTTGTGATAAATGGGAAGAATGACTAAAGGCGATGGATATTAAACTGTTGCCTCACGTCACTCCTTTTCTTTACAGCGACTGTTTGTCTGACCATAGCTCGGTTTCATTTCTGCCTGTGTTTCCCCTGATGTACAAGGTGTCATAAATAGTAGTCTTCAGTGAAGTGTGTGGAGAGAAACTATGCAGACATGACTTTTTAACAAACTGTCACACCTATAGATCACAGAAAGATAAAACTCACGTACTAAGACTTGTGTTTCTGTGAAGCAAATACGACCTAACTGAGTTCTGATGGAAGCAGAAAACTCAAACCGTGAAATGCAAACAAAGCAAATATTGCCCTTGCATTACCTATCACACTATAAATGATAAGAGACGTGCCAAGCATCTCAATAGTCATATGGTGCAACCTTTCATTGCTGACGGCTACAATAGCTTGGTAAGTCCTCTAAGGTCAGAAAGTACCCTGGAAGGCCTGTCCTTCCTCTTCCTGGTCTATAAAGATACACCTGTTCATATGGAAAGCCATGGAACAACTGTACACCACTCTGACAGAGCCTGCTGTCCTGGAGCTGAGAGTGAGAGGAAGAGCTGGACCGGGACAGAGTGGTAGAGATAAAGAAAGGAAGAGAAAGAGCATGATCAGCGGGGAGTCAGGGAGTCCCTCTATGATTGAGAAAAGTTTCTCCTGCTATGTCCATCGAGCCAAAATGGCGGCGAGCGGAGTGCGGCGTGGCAACCAACAACGAAATGCATGTTTAAAGGAGGAAGGCCGTGATGAAGGATGACGAAAAACACGAAAGAAAGAAGAGAAGGAAGATTATGAGGCAGTGAAATAGATGGGAAGAGGTGTCGCAGGATAAAAAAGAAAAATACCTGGAGCCTGTATGTGAGCGGCGGGCTGGGCTGAAGGACTGGAGGAGAAGAGGGCCGTGATGGCGGGAAGAAGGGAAAAGAGAAGAGTAGAGCACACCCTCTGAGAGCTACACCCCCTTCCCACAATCCCCTCCTACTGGCGTGAGTGCGTCTGTCCGTACACAGGGTGACAGAGGGACGTCTGCTCTCACACAACCCTATAACACACACACACAGACTCGCACAAGATCACAGTTTCGAACACACTGTGCACAAGCAAAAAAAAATGCAAGCTACAAAACACACTCACAATAGACTCACATCGCTCGCAGTTGCGTATGATCATACCGGAGACAAACACCCGAAGCAGACAGGCACAGGACAGTCCAAAACACAAACATACACATAATCAATTCGCCAGCCTTTGGATCGCCCTCTGCTCTGCCCTGTGCTGTGTTTGCCTTGCTGTGCCTGCCCACTTTGGCACTGCTGCCAAGAGGGAAGAAGAGAAAAAGGAGGGGAGGAGGGCAGATACACAGAAAGAGGAAGGGAGGGACATGCTGTAGCAAGAGAGAGGGGGAACAGAAAGAGGAGGAGTCAGAAAAAAAGAGTTAAGAAAGAAAGTGAGATACAAAAAAAAAAAAACAAGAAAGAGAAAAAGAAAAGACACATCAACTGTTGCGAGCGGACGTGGTGACACAAAACAGTCTGACAACAGCTGGGAACTCTCAGAGAAACTGCCTGTTAAACATCTAGCATCCAAAACACACCTCTGCTCCTGCACTGTACTTATACTATCCTGCAGCCACAGACAGATGGCGAGAGAGACCAGAAAACCCCATCACTTCTGCCATATTGTTCCATCTCACGACATTTCATGGCAATCAATCGATCAAAAAAGCCAAAAACTGCTTTTCAACTTGTGACGCCCGTCTGCCCTCAAGTCCTCTCGCCAGAAAGCGGAGTCCCTGGAGACTTACTGTCTTTTGATATCTTTATTCTGCCTGATTTCGTCCGCATGTCCCTCAAATCGTCCTCTCTCTCCATCAGGGATAATATTAGCCCTCCTTGGTGGGAGGAGCGTGAGGGACTTCAGCTAAGTGAATCAATGAGCGAGGAGGGTGGATATTTCACAGAATGTCACATTTTTTTTTCATCTGTTGGCATTGTTCCCGGGTCTCCCTTTGGTTTCTCACATCAGCAGGACAGTTGAAGACTAAGACAGATCAAGGACCAGCGAGTGGTCGCCTTTCGATGACCTCAGTCATTAGAAGAACAAATCCATTTGTTCATAAATGACGACCTGCTTTGTAGCCTGATTATCAACCAATCGCCGGCATTTACACAGGTATCCCAAGCCGAGCTGACCAATCAGAAAGCACGTTCGAGATGACACCGTTTTGAAAATACAAATCTACGTCTGAATAACAGTAATACTTTTTTCTATCAAGTTGCAAATAAATTCCCTCTGTTCCCTCAGAAAGCCTTCTCCCACCGCTTACAGGCAAACAACAGTGCTTGTTTTTTCTTTTACAATACAATTCGTCATTTTTAACAACTTACAGCACAAACTCACATACAACTATGTTTCAAAGGATTAGCCAGTACTTACACACTCACCACGGAGACAAAACAGCCCACAACTGTCCGGCTTCTCTTCTTAACCTCCCCAAGTCTTTTCTTGAAAATAGGACAATGGGTACACACACGCATTCATACTGTACACAGGCACACACACACACACATACATGTACACACACACACACACATACACACACACACACACGTAGTGCGAACAATCCGGTTCTTCCGTGGAGGCTCAGATTCAGTGAGCAGGTTGGACAGCCCCTAAACCTGACGTCACGTCTCCTTTGTTGTTTATGAATTTATTTCTCTCCTCAGCTGAACTCTCTGAACCCAACGTCCCCCTCTCCTCCCCTCCCGCCCTGTCCTCCAGCTCTGCACTTACCCCCTGCCAGCGAAGGCGGGCAAATACAGTATGGCTTTAACAAGGAATAAGAAAAGAAAGAGAGACAGGCAGACACAGAGAGGAGGGAGACAGGGAGAGGGAGAGAAAGGAACTCCAAAGTTGAGGGCTCAGATGTCTCTCTCCCTTTTTCTTTTCTTCTTCGATCGCTCCCTGTGTCTCTTCCTGCTTGGCTTGTAAAAGTTTCAGCTGCATGGCGGGCCGGCCTCTTTTGGCAGTCGTCCAGCTCTTGACTCTCCTGTCCCCTTACAAGAAAGAGAAGGAGGGGAGGACAAATATAGTCGCAGCTACACTGTACAGTACAGTTGTAGAGGCAGATGTACTCTGAGTGCTCTGCGACCACTTCTAACTCAAACTAACGTACACAGGAAGACTGCAGTTTTCACAATTCATCGAATATTCACGAGGTGTCACAGTGAAGCATCGTACAGTGGATCTAATGTACAATAGTGGCCAGTCATTTCCTGAGGTTACAAAGACGTTCAGAATGCCGTGCCAGACTATTCTGCCTCGAACAGAATGTGACAGCTGAGTTTGATAATGTGTGTTTTGGAGTTCACACCCAGTTCATTCAGGGACACACTTTACTGAAGTCAGCGATATAGTTTCCTGTACCACATGCACACAGATATATGTACATGCATTCAGGAAGTACAAAAATCATAAAAATTTATGGTTTTTAACATATGGAGCAAAGTCCACTATAGGAGTGCTTGCATTAACACAACCCAAACATACACATAATGTCATTTGTAACTTTCTTTCTTTTGTCTTAAAACTTATTAAATATTTTAAAGGGGTTGTTTCATTGTAGGGCCAGATCCAACAAATTATTCTACACCATAGTGATGCATTTATTTTTTAGTGATTGTCAAATCTATATTGTAGATAAACATATCTATTATTAACAGATGGAATAAGAGCTTATATAAATGATGGCCTTGTTGCTTGTTTGTTAGCTTATTTGTTTTCTTTTATGTCAATATAGCTGTGTATGTATGTGTATGTGAGGATGAAAAGAGAGGTTAACTAATTACAAAAGATCCAAGGGACTTGATTTTTCATATTTTATTGTAATAGAAAGCTAAAGGATAGACTGTTACGTGGAGAATGGGTGGGATTAAATAAATTATACTTGTTCCCACTCCTTTTATGAATGTGAAAATTAAGTCATACCTTGTTTTCATGTATTAGGTTTGTTTTTGTTTTTCTTACAATCTGTTTCATTTATAAGGACTAAGTTGGATTACTTTGTTTTGATGCACATTTGAAATAAACTAAAGTCAAATTAAATTTCACAAATATTTTAATATTCTTACCTGAAAACACTGCATACAGAGCTGAAAGGGGTGACAGGTGCAGAACAGATAGCAGCTGAAAATAAGTAAACAGGGATATACAACAACAAAAACAACAACAATAATAAATACTACTACTACTACTAATAGTAATAATAATAATAATAATAATAATAATAAGCAGGACAGATCTTTTTCCCTGTATAATAACATTAGCATCATTTGTTCAGTGTATTAGCAAAACTTAACCAACCTTTGTCTCATTTATGGTTTCAGTTAATAAAAGTCTCTTGTCAGTGTTAACAGTGTACAAGTCAAAGTATCTGTAGGACTTGAAGATAAACATGTCTTATAAGAGACACTTACCATAAAGTGAAATATTTTCTTCTTTTTGGCTAACTTTAATGCCGGCTCTTTGCAGCAGCTTCTACCTCTACGTGTTATAGAAGGTTTTTACCAGATCATGCGCCCCATCTAGTGGCCACATTGTGTAAATGCAGTTTGTGACCTAGATTGGGGAAGAAATGTAGAACTTTGTCTTATTTGTTGTTGCCATCTGTGATTTTTTATTACACTCACATGTAATATGCAATATTTCAGCAGACTAGAGAGCTGAGCTGGTTTATTGTTTGTTTGTTTGTTTGTTGTTACTCCAAATAACAAACAAATTATTCAGTGATACTCAGATGTACTCACTATTACCAACCAGACCGTTGTGAATATAAACGTCAACTCCTTTCGCCTGTATCACACGTTAAGTGTTTCTGTTTGGAATATTAATGGTATCTGAGATGAAACCCTGCACTTATAAGGATCTGACCAAGCAAGTAACAGAGTGAGAAAGCACTGTGCAGCAATACTAATCATTCCATATCTGTTTATAAAACCATAATATTCATCACAATATTCACAGTGCATTAGAAACATGGAAAAGAGATTAGTCAAAAACACAAAATTACAATTAAAACATAATCAATAAAACATAAATAATAATCAATTAAAATAAAGTAAAAGAAAAGAGTGCAGACAGAACACTTTCAGTTTTTATATGCACAGCTGAATCAAACTGTTTTCAGCCTGGGCTTAAACATTGTCAGAATAGAGTAGAATAAAGTAGAGTAAAGTAATCGAAAAGAAAAAAAAAGAAAACAACTACATTTTTTCTACATTTTACATTAATGTCTTCTAACCTGGCACTGGAACAGCTGACGTACCTGACTAAAGGAAATATCAAAGACTTTTATCAGATCTGGACACGTTTTTGCAATTTATAAAAAACTATACAGGATTAAGTTGCATCTGTCAAGTATATTTTGTTCCACTGGGAGTGGGTGCTATTGAGTGGGGGTGGGGGATGGTAAGGATTGTTCTGATGTGTGGGTGTTGTTGCCTGTTCTTATAAAACAATGAAAACAACAATAAGAAATATATTCATGGAAAAAAAGTGCTGTTCCTCAAGGGAAGTGCAAATATTTAGCATACCACACTTGTCTTAATATACAAGAGTATATTATACCCAAAAATGAGACAGATATTTTGATTTCAGTTTAAAAGACATTAAATCATGGTGATGGAGTGAAAATCCAAAAAGTTAACAGAGTGAGATGTTTGTTGAGTGGCAAGCACCAGAATAATTATCAAAGATTTTGTTAAGATACTGACAAAATTAATTTAAATTAAAAATAAAATAAAATTATTAATAATAAATAACATTCAAAATCGTTATAGCATTCAATTATTATGAAATATAATAGGCACAGGCTTATATTTTGAACATATTTATTTACATATTGCTATTTACATTCAGAATTTATGCTGTATTCATACATTTACAATTCTCTTTTACAATTTCTCATATATTTTCTTATATATCCAGTTGCAATTCAGGTACAAATTAAATAAATGCCATTTTGGATAGATATATGTCTTTCATGCTGAGCAATTAAAAATTTTGTATTTGAAAAAAAAAAAGAAATTCACCCTGTTGTTCACTTTGGCTCGGCCAGACCCATAAATGGACACATAATGCTATACTCCTTCCCATATCCACTACTCCCATATTTGTCATTTTGAGTTAATGTGTGTTATATTAATGCTTTTATTCATGTTTTTTAGCCAAAAATGTCACCACCTGGATTTCACTGACCAATCTATTAAGAACCGTCCCCTGAATAATTATTACATTGATTAACATGTTTCAACAGGCAACAAATTCTTTAACTCTGACTGAGTGAGTTGTTCTTTTGTTTCACAGCCATCAGTTTGTAGAGAGTGTAAAGACTGGAAAACTTTCATCTGGTTCACACTGTGAGAGAAAAGGGATATGGATGACATAGTTACCCATCATGCACGGTGCCACAGGCCTGTAAGCTTAGTCGTATGATCTGGGGTCGGTTCAGTTGGTCAGGTCCAGGTTCAGCAATGTTATGTGTCCAAAAAATGAGGTCAAAAAGCCACCTGAATGAGCAAGATTTAACATCAATGGATTTTTTTTCTTCCCTGATGAAACAAGCGTATTTAAAAATGACAACACTGGGATTCATCAGGTGAAAAACTGTGAAAGAAGTGTTTCAGAGAGTAGGAACATTATTTTCATGCATGGATTAGACTGAACCCCTTTGAGGATATTTGGGATGTACTGAAGATGATGTCACACAACTCTTCCATCATAATTATAAGATCTTGATGAAAAATTAATACATTTATGGTTGGAAATGCATGTTGTAATATTTCTTGTAATGCTGCATTAGTATTATAGGGCATAAGAGATGCAGCAATGAATGCATCCTGTAATCAAAGCTAAAGGCAATTCAATGAAGCATACACTTATAGTTTTTTTTTTTTAATTTATTTCATTTTTCAGAAAGTCAATCTAACTTATACATCACATATTATATATTGTATTTATTACACTTAACAAAGGATATTATCCTTTCTCTATGTTTATTTCCTATAATCTGTTGTCTACTATTATTATTATTGTAGTAGACCAAAGCAAGTTTCTGGTCTTTTAAAACTTGTTTTTCGACAAAATTCCAATTATTCTTTTGTTTTTTATCTTGATAAAGTATAAACATATTTTCTAGAACAGAACAGAACATAAACCAAAGGGGAAATATACATTTTGTTTGACAATATCTCTTGTGCTTCAGCAGGCAGAATGTGCATATTTCTTGTTTTTTTTGTTTGTTTTTTTTTGTTTTTTTTATTACATTTTTCCATGCTTTTCTTATTGATACTTTGGTTAAGTGTCATAATTATTAATTTTTTGTTGTTGTTGAAATTAACCTGAAATGACCCTTCACAGGCAGAAATCCTGAACAAAAACAAAGGATACAATATCTTTACTTTCTGTACTTATGTCTGGGGAAATACTGCCCTCCTGTGGCCATCATACAAAGACAACAGCAGTTTATGGGAGTGACAGAAATCTTATTTGTCTTGTTTCTCTCTTGCTGGTTACTCTCTTCCTCCAAACCTGGTTCTATAACTGGTCCCATTGCCTCTCTAGTCCAGACCTTCTCAAGAAAAATCACATGTTATGCTTGATTCAAAGAACCCAGACGTAACCACATACTGAATGCTGAGTGTGATCCTTCACAAATATTCAAGTGGCGTAATGTGAAGTGTAACCAACATCCAGTAAAAGCAGTGATTTGGTAAAAATGTTGTAAATTAATCTTTAAACTATGACTCCTGCAGGATGGATGAGAACCACAGCTCACCAGATTAGATGTCAGACTTTAATCTGTACCATAAAACAAAGACTCACTGCCAGAAGCTGAAATACGTATCCAGATTATGTCAGACTCGTGACATTTTGTTCAGGGGTATTTACATCCCTTTTCACAATCGAATCACTGTTGGGGTATGTGACAGCTTAAGCAGGGCCTTTTCCTCTACAGTAATTACTCTTACCTTGTCACCAGGAGCAACTAATAACTGTGGGTGAAGTAAATCATTAACCAGTGCTGCTTCAGGCTTGTTTGGGTTTATGAGCAGACTATGGCAGCCCCCTACCCAGTGTCCCTCTATATCACTATGAATTATAATCACACAAAGCTGACAGATGATGAGATAGGACTATACAAAGCTCTATACCGTCTGTTCAACAGTGATCAACATTTACATATGTTTGCAGTGAAATTCAAAACAAGAAAAACACAAAAACTGTATTTCTCCCTAATGGTAGAAGAGGTTTTCAGTAAAGTAAAACTGCTGAACTACATGTAAAAGTGCTTCTTTAAAAATCCCATTTAAAGAGGACATACTGTAAGTCTCAGAAAGTGCATTTTCAGTCTCAGCTCCAAATACTTACTGACACCATGTCTGTATAGCCCTGAAATTCACCTGTTTCAAAGGTTTGAGTTCCTGTATCTTTTACTTAATATTAAAATGAACTGAGGCTGCCCATTCCCCTGTCCTGTCAGTGCCATGGATACCAACACGTAGGTCCAATCCCAGTGCTGCCCCTAATCCCTGATCACCAAACCTTTACAGACTGACAAATGTCAGCTGGTAAGAAGCTGTAAAAAGCTCTAAAGGCTCAAAAATGGTATAAAAAGGACAGGAAATTATGTTCCTACCTGTAATGTAACATTACCTTGATGATACAAACACATAAGTAATGAAAACAATGCAATTCTTCTTTAATTTTATCAGGAAAATGGAATTTGAAATAGCCAACAGCACAAAATAAAAAGGTTTTAATAGTTAATTCATCACACAGGTACAAAAACAGTCACATCGTATGTTGCATGTCTCAATTAATTAACCATTATGCCATTTTTGACAGTTAATTTCTATTTATTTCTACATAAAGTAAAAACTAAATATAAAGGGTTGATGAATTGGTATTTAATCTGGTCCTTTCCTCTAACTTGATGCAATTCTATTTTTTTTTTTTTTTGTTAGGATTCTGACCTGCCCTGTATGACCCTCAGTTTAACAACATAACACAGTGAATTGTGGGTAATTCCCTCTGGTAAAGTCTGCAGAAGTTGTCATCTTATAAATAGTGTCCATGAAGGACCAAAAATCTCTGTAATTGAGCTATTAATTATTTCACATTCTTGCTGACATTAAATCCTGAGGGAATCCCTTGTGTGACCGTGGGTTTCAGTGATAAAGTCTCCTATTTTCAGACCTATTTTATTACAAACTGATTTATGGTTTGAATATATGAATACATTGCCTTTCAGTTCAAGTAGACTACAGGAGCACGAGCAGAAAAATGCAGTTTAAAGCAATATCTGATTTTCATCACAAATTTTTTTTCAAATTTGTAAAACCCCAGTGATAGCCTAATTAGCACTAATCCCTTAGTCTGTTCGTATTGAAGCACCTGAAATACTCCCTTTGTGTTCAACAACTTCAAAAATGACTCCATCACAGAGTCCGCTTGTTTACATAAAAAATACAGAAATGTCACTCGGGCCTTTTCGGAAATTTTGTCACAAAGTGCACTGTGGGAACGATAACTAAACGAAAGCAGGTTCTCGTAGATTCGTCAAGAAAATGAGCCACTATAATGTAAAATAATACAGTCCATCCAGGGTTGTTTTAAAGAATGAGTAGAGTCGGCGGATGGAGGTAAAGGTAACATTTGGGTTCAGCGTTCATGAACAGACAGTGAAAATGCTGCTGCAGAGAATTCCCATTCCCACAATGCACTTCACGTCAAAATTCGGGAAAAAGCCCAAGTAACATTTTGGTTTGTTATGTAAAAAAGCGGACTGTGTTTATGATGGAGTCATCTTTGAAATTATTGAAGGAAGTGATTCAGCTGCATAAGCGTGAAAAGATTACGGATTAGCGCTAATTAGGCTATCACTAGGAATTTACAAATTTGTAAAATAATGGTGATGAAAGTCATACATTGCTTAAAGAACTGAAATAAAAGTGTCAGTTTTGTCCCTCATATTTATTTATTTATTTATTTATTTGTAAGGAAGAGTGAATATTAATGAACATTTACGACAATTGTAGCTGTAAATATGCCAGATTGTAGCAACAGCGCTAATTTCCATCTGTAGTCCCCAGGCAGATGACAAGAAAGACAACTGATAAATGGTACTTGTCTTTTATTTATTTATTTTTTTTTTTGTCAAAAACAAAACTATTACAAAGACCTAATTTATTTATCTGATCACCTTTTCTCCACAAATCTAAAAGCTGAGTGAATGGGTTCCCAAGGACAGTGAGAACACATGATTCAATGTTAGCTGCTTTAAGTCAACAGTCAAGGTCAGGAAAAATGTTAAACCCTCAATTTGATATTGAAAAGTCAAGATAATTGTCTAAAAATTATTCTATATAATATAGATTTGGTACACAGAATTCTTTCAGATTTTAACTGAGGCATATTTGGATCATTGTCTTCCAGAAAGCAAAACAAAATCACAAGTAAATCTGCATGTATCTGCAAAACGTTGTATCATGTTTCTTATTAGATCATTTATAGTGATACATTAGTGTTTTTGCAGGAGATAGAGCTCGTATTAATTACTTTATGTCCAGTTTTATAAACAGGGACACAAATCTAAAACAAACATCCTTTTAGTTTTTTGTTTTTTCAGATTTTTTTCTCTTTTTTTTTGGTCAAATATTGGACGTCTTGGTCATTTATTCAAATGAAACCGTAAGAGATTTGAGTACATTTTGAGGTAAAAATCACTAACTGGTGGAGCAGTTTACATACAATAGCCAAACAAGATGGACAGGATATTAGGTCTCTGTAATAGATTTGTTTTTGATTGGTTTGCAGT
>JAPSES010000236.1:6566465-6578185 GCA_029822895.1 Maxillicosta whitleyi
GTTTACATACAATAGCCAAACAAGATGGACAGGATATTAGGTCTCTGTAATAGATTTGTTTTTGATTGGTTTGCAGTATTATATAGTGGTGGGGAACAAAATGATGGTATGGTATGGTATGGTATGGTATGGTATGGTATGGTATGGTATGGTATGGTTGTTATAATACCCATTGTGAGGAAAATGAGTTGTAAACTATGACATTTCCAAAACTGTCAAAGAAATATTATGATATAAAAAGTACTTTATTTTCCTGTGGGATGCAGTGGAATATCTGCATTCAGCTCGTGATAAACTGGTAATACTCCAGTACAAGTTAATATCTCCCATTTGTTGATAAATAGCGTGTAATAGTTATGTAGATGAGTGCTTCTGAGCTCCTGTCCACTTCTATCCCCTTCCCTGAAACCCAAGGGCTGATGTCATGGGAGGAGTTTTCGTTGGGACCCACAAAACTTTTGCGTGTGCGCGTGTTCCGACGCCACGCCTCTGTGCGTTTTCCTCCGCGCGTTGATTTCATACCAAAGTCATACTTGGCATTCCGCCTTTTTCTGTCAAACACGACTTTTTTCCCGAGGAAATACTCACTCTTTACACATCTTAGTAGCTTTAGAAGCGAAAGTTCAAAGGCAGGGGTGTTTGCCTGCAACAGCAGAAAAGGAAAGACATTATAAGGTGAGTGCGCTCTCAGATAGTTCTTTGTTGTGTGCACTAACTTTCATGCTGCAGCAGCTGCTTCGCTTTGTGTGCGCTTGAAGTTTTGGGATATTTGACATATTTCGCATTTTCCCGCTACCGCTTTGCTGATTCAGAGCCTCGTGTATTTAGCAGGGAGTTCCTCTGTAATTTCCTCAGCAACCCGTACCGTAATTTTACCGATTTTATTGGCGTCTCGGACTTAGTTTGGAGTTTGTTGAGGTATTATTAGCTCACAAGCTAACCGACTAGCATTTCGCTCCGAGCCTGTTAGCAGTTACTTTTCCACAACAAACTTCCGTAAGATCTAAAATAAGACACGTCTTCGGTTTTAATACGCTTCATGTAATGTTTTAACGACCGCTAAGCACAGCAACATGTGAGTTTCTAAATTCTGGGATTAAAGTGGCTCAAAGACAGGTTTTGCTAACTCACACTGGCTAAACGGCTTCCACTGGTTCAGTGTGATCCAACATACATGCTAACTTGGCAGACAGGATTCATTGTTTTGTTATTGTGAAACTTTGCCCAACATGTGAAACTGGCCTCAAGAGTTCAACAGAAGCCAGAACAGAAATTACACCGTTTCTTAGTGCAGGGTTTATTTATTCAGTAGCTACAAGGAGACAGAAAAAAACCTTTTGAAATCCATAGTCATCCATGTAAATGTAGAAAAGTGAGAAGCTTAAGTGGCCACTGAAATCTGGGAAGAGCTGTGATGAAATCTGGCTTAGTTAATCATAATGTCTCTGGTGTTCCCACTGGAGCAGAAGGCAACCCATAATGTGCATGTGTCTTGTCAGTGTTTGCTGAGCTCATATCTTTATTTAGACCAATGCTGCACTGGCTCCTTTCTGCTCTGACCTTTTGGCCACTGGGAGCTATATTGAAACGAGCAGAGCTGTGTATAATGTATCAAATCTGTATCAACACTGCTCTGACAAATGGCAAAGTTTTGACCACATATCTCTGCATCATCATTTCTTAAACTTGGATTAAACTGCACAGTGTTAAACTACAACTTGCATTTTTTTGTTTTTGTTAATCTGCTGATTGTGGTGGCATGCAAGTACACAGGAGCATTTATTTAAGTGCTGCTTCACCACATTTTGAAGAGCAATATTGTATTTGTTTACACTACATTTGTTACAAGTAATTACATGTATTTTATAGGTTCATGTTATATGAATAATCTTCCATTTATCCAACAGTAATCAAATGAACCTCACCATTAAAGAGGAATCCTTTAATAAATCAATTGTTATAATTCAGTAATATCTGCAGTTTTACTTTAACCCTCATAGATTTTACCAGCCACAACCAAACCCTCTAATCTAAAACATTCTGAACCACTATTCCCATAAATGTACTTAAATAATTCAGGTAAAATGCAGTTTCTCTACTTTTCAGACTGATCAGTTATAACTCATTATATTACACGTATTCAGAGGCAGAAAACACTCATTTTCTGCAGCATGGATTCGCTAAAAACTCCCAAATGGGTGGCATCTACAACAAGTGGTTGTAGATGCTTGTTTTATGTAAAGGTAATGGCACTTTTTGTTAGAAAAGTAATTTTTTTTCTTCAGATTTCTCTGTTTTGATGTAATAACATCTACTCAGAGCCTCAATAAACATCTACATAGTTAGAGAATTAAGTACAAGAAATTATATGATTTTTACTGAAAATAGAAAATGTGGAAGATAAAATGTGATAGAAAAGTTTAAATGTAGAGAAGAATTAATTTTGAAGTTGACAAAATAGTTCTAGATCTTCAAGGTTTAATGTATCTGAAAAGTAAGATTACTTAGGCTACACTTGTAACACACCTGTACACTGTGATTTTACTACTTTTTTATGAAGTAAAAAAAGTTCTAGATGGGTTTTTGATTAACTGTTATATGTATTATTTTATAACCCTTTTTAAAAAATGCAAAAATTGTTGTGCTTTACAACCCTGAACTAAGAAATAACAGCCTAAACAAATACACACTATTAAACGACTGATGTAATTGTTTAAACTTTAAACTTTTCTACTCAGTAAAACAATGATAGCCATTATTTGCAAAGATTTTTTTGAGTGATTCAATCAGTGTTAATTTCAAACCATTTATGATGAAAACAGTCATGACGGCAGCAACGTCATCCCATTTGCTGACATCTCATGTAATTACTGTTTCAATACAATCACAAATCCTCCTCTCAAATATCAAAATGATCTTTTAGGATTTGCTCTTTTTTAACCATCTCATGAAGTACAATCTCCATCGCAACAGCACAGTCTGCTGTCAACAGTGATTGAAAATGGGAAGGCTGTGCGCTCAGTGGGTCCAATAAGCCCACCACAGCAGGGGAAGCTCTGTAACCACACTGATCCTCTGTGGTTCTTCTATGGCAGGGACCATCTTAGCCACACTCTGGAAAACATTACACACCAGGCATCATTCATGTTGCATGTGTGTGCCTGTGTTTGAAGAGACTTGGAGCTTCCTCAACAATAACAAAAGAATGTGTAATTTACTCATATGGCCCATACAGACAAGGTTCAGCATTCTGGGAAGTTTGCGTGGCTCAGATATTGCTATTTTTTTGTCTTCTTAACAGCATGATTATCCCAGGAAAAGGCTGAACAGGTCTTCTCATCAGTAATGGTTTGGTAATGACACCCTCCGTAAATTTTGATCCAGGTCTGTTGCAAAGAATATCAGTGGTTTAACCTTCATAGCTAGACCAGCTGGTGGTGTCTTTGTTGACCTTGGCCAGTGTCTTTGTAAATTTGCAAGCCCTAAATGTTTAGCCATTTTGCTTGTCAGGTCTTTAACCTTGAATGCCAGTGCTAATAATACTCCCTGTACCCATGGAGGCTGTAAACATCTTAAGATGAATCTGATCTTGCACTTTGTGAAGTGTGGAGACGGTTGTAGTCCAAGAAATCTGTCACCATTCTTGGCAGCTGCCAAGTTAATCCTGGACCCGTCTATTCATCAAATTCTGTGTGAAATGAAGTAGATTAGCAAGAATAAGTACCTCCCATTGAATCTTTTATAAAGCTTGGATTTTAGATTGCTTTCTAAGCAGCTGTCTGTTGGTAGGTTTGGTATAATCAAATGTAAAGTTGTTGTTCAATGTCCTAAAATGGTGTCAGTGATAAACCATGTCTATTGTGTAAATATATAATTTAAAATGTCAATAAAATGACCACATGGCATTGACATACACATGGAAACGAGTGGCTGTTTGGATGCTTTCATGTATTGAATAACAGCCATAAAGTGATACCAGTGTTTATTGTAAGTAATGCATCTGCAACAAAACTAATATTTCAATCAAAATGATGAATTAAGAAAGATGAATATTAAATTCAGTTAGATCAAAGTGTTTATCTAGTTTAAGGGATTTCATCCACATTTCAAGAGTGAGATTTCGTGTATTTGTATTTTGATAATTTTCTACAAATTCTCCAATGCCACTCATCTGTACTGTTGAATAGAATCTGTTTCTTAACCACAAAAATGTCTTTAGTTTATTATTACCTGTACATAGACTATACACTCAGGGATTTGTATATATTGTCTTAACAGATGATTAAAAGCGGCTCCATATTTTTCAAAACAGCCGGGCGACTGCTTCATTCATTTCTTTAAACCTTGCTGATTGTGATGCTTTTTGTCTAAATTCACCAGCCATGAAAACAAATACAGTTCTCTGTGCACTCACATAATGGAAGGTAATTTGTTCTGATGCTTTTTTAATGTGGAAGAAAACCAAACTTAAAGCCAAGGTACAGCAAGAGTGTTGTCATTAGCACTATTCCTATATTTGATGATGATTCGTAATGGAATTTACCTTGATTTTTATTATTTATTTAGCGACGTTAACATGCACAGTTTGCACCCAGCTGTCAGTTGAGGTCTGATCCCTTCTTGTAGCTTTCACTGTATGGAGAAAATGTCCTGCATGTTTTTCTCATCAGGTTTTCTCTTGTGTCAAAGGTGTGTTGTGACTGGAGCCGTCATCATTGCGTCGGAGTGGAGTTGCCGTGGCAGCCCTGACGGGGCGCAGGAGGAGGGTGGCGATGGAGAGGGACTGGCAGATGGAGCAGACCGTGGCTTGGATGGTGACCCTGAAGGGGTGTGGAGTCCAGACATCGAACAGAGCTTTCAGGAAGCTCTGGCCATCTACCCTCCCTGTGGCAGGAGAAAGATCATACTTTCAGATGAGGGAAAGATGTATGGTGAGGAACAACACAGCACACGTCTGTTCTCATATAGTAGTGAATACAAGCACATCCTCTCATTCATGGGACAAAAAATAGGTCACATGTATGTTTTAAAAAAAGGCCACAGCTGACTATTCAGTTGGGAATAGTCAAAAAATAAAATAATAAACATTTAACTTCAGTTTTTTTTAGAACATCATGTGACCACCTCATATTGCAGCAGACAATGACACTGAACATATACAGTAGTTATTATGTCCTCTCTGCGTACAGTCTGACTACAGATTCACAGATCCTCCAACTGTGTTTCTCTCCTGATACCAGAGCTCTTTGGTTGAATGTAGACGAATATAGCTGTGTCAGAGGGATTCTTCTTTTACCTCATAAATAATCTTTGGCTGGGTGTAAATCACCAGAGGAAAGGACACAAATCCAACAACAAAGTTTTTTTGGTGATTTTGCTGTCAACATTCAGGTTACAGAAATAATTATAAACACCATATGAGTCAAATAGAAGCAGAGAAAAAGCAAGAAAAGCTCTTTTGGAGTCTTTTTTTTTTTTGTGGACATGTTAAATGAGCTACTAGTTGCAGACAGTCTCATATTTCGTTATGGCGGTTTCACGGTCTAGCCCGTCTAACGCATTCACACACACTAAATCTGGGGGATAGAAAATACGAGGTCCACTAGATGTCTTCATATATATATATATATATATATTTTTTTTTTCCATATATATTTTTTTACCTGATTTCTTAATTTGTGTTTTGTCTGTAGCTTCAGTACTGGATCATTGTATTATTCATTACAAATTATCACAATAAAACTTGGATGTGGTATATAGGTATATATAATATACCATATAGGTATATCAGTTTGACAGAACAGCCCTGTATTGAGTGGGTGAATTACTTCAAACTGGTTCTGGTACTGGATCAGATTTGCCTGAACTCCAAATCTACCCAACCTTATCCCTTCATGATGATATAGAGCTGAAGAGTAAATGCAGATTGGTGCTCAACTTAAGGTCCATAAAGCCACGAGTAAACAGCTGTCAATAACCCACTGAATCAGTAACCATGTGGCTTATTCACTGCCCTTGCAAAGACCTTTTTGTCTCTGACCAGGTGATCTGCATGGAGGTATTTAGGGACAGGGGTATTTAGCTGTGAGGTCAAAGGGCAGTCAGCCTTGTCGGGGTGAAAGGAGAGCACAAGTTAGCATTTCATGTCAGGTTAGGGTTACCGTACAAAAATGTTGTGTGATTACTTTCTCAGATATTCTGTGCTTCATGTAGTCCATGCATAACTAGCACTGCAGTTGTTGCACATGTGTAGTATTATAGTTGTTTTTTATTAGGACCTGTTCAGGATGTGAGTAGAGCTTTGATGTTTTTGACTGTTTCTTCTACTTCATTTAAAGCCTTGGCTTATGCCCAATCCTCCCTTTGCTTTTTTTTTTTTTTGGCTCGTAGCTGGCATTCCAACTTGCAGCAGCCTGTGTCATGCATTTGTGTATGTGCGCGTGTGTGTTGTGAGGGAGACGGGATATGTGATCCCGTGCGACAGAAAGGGAAAGTTTGTTTCAGCATTACGGCATTTTCTCCTTTTGTGGAAGTGTGGGCTCAGTGTGTTGACCACCCCCACTTCCTTCTCAATAAACAAGGACGGTCCCTCCAGTACATGCATTCACACTTCCAAAAGCTACACTGACACTTGGAACATAATGCCCCTGTTTCCCAGGTCCAAAACTAGTTAGTTAGGCACCACCTGCAAACCTTTTAACCATTTTGTGATTTGCCCTTTGTTGCCCTTAGTTTTATGAATAATTTTTAGTATATTTGTGAGAAGGAAAAATGCTTTTTTAATCAGTGAACATTTTCGAGAAATGAAAGAGTTGTTAAAGGGATGACAACATTCATTAAAATAAATGAACTCCCACTGGTAATGTGACCACTCATCTGAATGTATACCTAAAGAAAGCCGAAATCAGGGGGAAGATTCAAGATGCTAAAAGTTAAGCCAAAATATTCCTGTTAAAGGAGCTGCCCTGTTGCTTCCATGAGGAGTCTCAGTTTGTTTTGCAGTAGAGATTTGTTTGACATATTCGTCATGGGTCATTACAGCTGTCAGTAACTTGTTTTTCAGTCCCGTTCTCTGAAAATATCACAAAAATCTTCTGTGAAGGGTAAGATTGTCCTATTTTATTGTAAACAAGCAAGAAGAAGAGCACATTCTGGTGTTGTTTAGTTCAGAATCTGAAAATGTTACCCGCGTGAATTATGCACAGCTATAATAAAATATTTTTAGGGTGTGTGGGATCTTTGGGCTGCCCAAGTTTAAAATTTTCACCCAGCACATACAGTTAGTTTTTGTCAGTCAGGTAGATTTACTCATCCTTGATTATAGAAGTTGCATTTAGAAACAAAAAATACAATTGGAACTTAATTTGTATGGAGTGAGTTGTGACACCGTAAAACACAGATTGATTTGAGTGTTTGCTTGTTTCACTCTGCCACCATTTTGAGGACACATCATGGTTACCAAGGCAACCTGAGCAATGACCTCGCCTGCCCCTCGTGTTCGTGTTTACAGCCTCAATGAGGCAAAGAAGCAGCATTGGCTATATTCACTAAATGAGTGCATAACAGAAACGGCAGCCAGGTCTCTTGTCTTTGTGTAACATGTAACGGTACCTGATGTGAACTCTGTTTATGTTTACCTGTCTATAATGCTGATCATCAGTCAGTATAAATATGGACCGACTGCACATGGTATTGGTCATGAATTGAAAGACAAAGCTTTGTTTACCAGTCCATGTTTGTTCCTATTTACATCAATGGTTACACGCTGTGGGTAGTGGCCAAAAGAACAAGACCACAGATACAGGTGATGGAAGTGGGTTTTCTCTGCAGGGTGGTTGGGCTCTCCCATAGACATAGTTGGAGGACTTCGGTCATGTGGGAAGGGCTCGGAGTAGAGCAGCTGTTCCTCTACATTGAGAGAACCCCATTTGAGATGGTTTGGACATCTGGTTAGGATGCCTTCAGGACGCCTCCCTGATGAGGTGTTTTAGGCATGTCTTGGCGGGTGTAGGCCCTGAGGCAGACCCAGGACATGTTGGGGGAGATTATATCTCTCAGTTATCCTGGGTAGACCCAGGTGTCCCCCAAAAAGGGTTGGGACCCAGGACATCGGAGTATCCTTGTTTAAGGCTCATTTATGCTCCTTGTACATACACCCGCACCTGCATATTTCTGTATATTCTTAACATTGCTATGAATATTAAACAATACATCCAGTAGAGAATAGCAAAGAGTGAAGAGTAACAGACAATTCTTGTACAACAACAAACATGATGATTATGGAGGATGTGATTGTGTACATGTTAAGAATTAAAAGTTGGCAGGGACTGTTTTTTGTTTGGTTTTTTTTCCCATTGTACCCTACAAATTATTCAGTTGGTGTTCCAACTGTTAGCTACACTGCCTCCACAATTTCTGGTGGCACTGAACAATTTCATCTGTATTTGTAAGCTTTGGAAAATACAGAAATATGAACACAGTGAATGCATATTATGGACAGAAGTTTCTGTCTGTATCCATATTTAAAATCAGTTATAAATGAGCAACTAGAAGACTGATGGGTGGTTGATAAGCAAAGTAGGTGTTAGATTTGGGCATGTCCTTTTCACACTTCTGACATTTTACAGATTTGTTTCCCACTTTGCCAATAATATGCTTGCCCTCAGTCCACTTGAATTACAACATAATATGAGCTACATAAGCAACATAATATAAGATAATATGGAAATTTAGCTTAGTGTTGCCTACTGAAGCTTTAACCCTGTAAAAACTGTTACAGATGTTCAGTCAAGTCCAATTTAATCTGTAACGCTAACATGCAAATTAGATTAGCATTTATAGAATAACTCTAAGATGCCCAAGTAAATAAATGGGAACATCATGGTAGTTTTTAGCTTATAGTGTTAATTTCAGTTGAAGTTGTGCTTCAATATAGGAAATGATAAGTTGATTTTTAATAACAAAAATCTCAGACCACACACACTTTTATTACAAGATCATTTGTATTTCCATACACACAGTATGTCAGGTCTACTTCCTTTTGCTAAACTAGGCCAGTTGAAATTGAGATGTAGCCTCTGAGCAGTCGGTGTTCTCACTTGTATGTTACTGCTGCAAACTCACACTTGTGGAGTCGGCCAAGTATTCCCAGTATAGAATGATCATCAGGCAGATGAGTTGTTTGGACACCCACAGGTCAACAAATCAAACAAAGGCTGTCTGTTTTTACCAATGCCTGTAGAAAACAATGGACACTAAAGGAGATACCAAATTTAGCAATAGTGTAAAAAAAAAAAAAAAAAACCTCAGGACTTACCATTGAAATTTCAGCCATTCTTGATGTTATTTTTAAATTAGTGACAACAATGAAATTACTAACAGAGTGGTTCAGAGGGCGGACCATGAACTAAAACACCACCCTTTTTCAGTGACTTTTTGTTGGATGATGCCTTTTTTTTCTACTGCCAGCGGGCCAATGCAGACAAAGCCCCCCCCCCCCCCACACACACACACACACACACACACACACACACAATAAATTCCAGTTTGTTAGTTTTGCAGCACAAACATTATCACACTGTTCAGTTCCCCTTCGTAAGTGCTGCTTTTATTCTTAATGTGTGGAGAACTTAAGGAGAAAAAAAAAGTGTGTGTTAATTAAAAGAAACAACTTCTGAACATTCAATACTTTCATCTTGTCTACTCTCAAGTCACAATTAAGTGCCTTTTCCAGCATTGTTTTTTAATTTCTGATAAGTTCTGGTGAAACAGTATTCAGCCTTATGTGGAGTTGTGGTAGACTGCAGGAAAGTGTGTGCGTGTCCTCTTTTGGGAATTGGAGCAGACTGCTGCATCTGAGTCAGCCCCTTCTGTCAATTTTGGGGAATTCTGTGTTCTTGTAAGTCCACAAAGCCGATGTGACTCAGCCTGATGAGACCCAAGTCCCTATGGTATCGCACTGCTTCCCAGAAAGGATGATGATGTTAACGTGTGCAGTATATGTGATAAATAATTTCAGCAGTGGAGTTCATCTCGCAGCCTTGATCTGGTCACCTTTATGTTTAATGTCTGTCTAACTCTGACATCCAAAGGAGGATGAATAATGAGTTGCTCACCAGGAGTGATTTGGGACAAGCGGCTCATCGGGTGTGGGTGGGAGAGAGGGAAGGCAGAGCAAGAAGGAGCTGACTGGGCAGTCTTTGGTGACCACACTTCTGGATTTTTTTTTTTTTTAACCTCATGATCACCTCTCTCCTCTCTCTTTTTCTCTCTTCCCACCCCTTGTCCATTTCATTCAGTAGTTCTGCCACTGAGTGGGGCAAATCATACCCCAAATTTACTGTGGCTGTCCTTAATGAGAATCTCACGCAGCCACAGAGATTTATGCATTGTGAAGCTGTCAAACTACATGGAGTGCATTAGTATATTTACATCATCCTCTACTTTTGTGTGTTTTCCTGTCAAGCTGCCTTCATCTTAAATAGAATTCAGATGGGAAATTTTCCAAAGGCATCTGCATTTTGGCTTAATATCAGTGTCCACAGTAGAACCCCAACAGACATTTAACTAGTAAATGTCATAGTGACCCACAGGCTGATAATCATGGCATCTTACTAGTGCCGTTTTCTTATTGTACTTAGCCTGAATAATGTTATATCCAGACCCAAATAAAGGTTTCTAATGTTTACTGTGAGATTAAAACTGATTTTGGGCAGTACTCTTCAACAAAATTCTTTCATCGTCACTTTTAATTTCATATTCTGTTCTATTCATTAGAGGTTGCATACGTGTGCATTTACATGAGCCGTGAGGGAGCCTGTCTGTTGACATTTGCTGACTGCATTTCTAAGCTAAAGCAGGGTACAAGCATAAAGATAATTGGGCTGTTTTTGTCCCAATTTCCCCCTTTCCCAACAAAGGATGGCAAACACCAGATTATCTTATGGCTGATAACAATATCCTGTGATCTTAGGTGTGTCAAGAGTGAATTTGTTGTGATATTTGACTCTAAAACGCGTATGGGCCGATGATCATAAATATTAAACTTAAACTAGTTTTACTAGCAAAAATCTCCTTGTGTGGGGAAAGCTGACAACTCCCAAGTCATGACTCCCAATTGTGACATGGAACAGAATGTAAGCCAATCAAAAAGCGTAAATAAAAACAATTTGGCAGGATCGCAAAAATTCAGGATTTTTCCATCAAAAATAGTCCCAAGAACACCATCATTCCCTCCTCTCTTATGTCCTTTTCTATGTTATGTGTTGTTACTATGTTTCTTTTTCTTCGTTTTTATTAGATCACACAAGATTTCTGGTTTTAAGGACTAGATTCTAGATTGGTGGTTGGACAGAATTGGTGTGTGTGTGTGTGTGATGTGCTGAGATTAACGGCACACACAGTCCGATCAAAACTGTTCAATGCCTGATTTTTTTTTTCTTCGACGTGTGGGGTCTATAACAAATGAAAAATCTCTTCAGATTTAGAACATCCTTATGTGTGTACTAGTGTTGTCACGATACCAATATTTTGGTACCGGTAACAACATTTATTTCGTTACTTTTCGGTACTTTAAAAAAAAAAAAAAACAGAACACAGAAAATTGCATTAATGACTTTATAATCAAAAATCTTATAAACATTAAGTAATTGTAACAACAGATAAATAAAAGGAATTAAAGAAGAACAGTGAGAACCTCTGAGCCAATAAAAAGTTAACAA
>JAPSES010000236.1:6578285-6605614 GCA_029822895.1 Maxillicosta whitleyi
ATATTTCCATATTTCCACTCCTTGCTCCTGGCTTGTCGCCATTTCCCTCTCCTGTTCCGCTCAGCTGGATCCTACGCAATGTTACGTGCTGAGTTTGCTGCCCTCGGAAATACGGTACTTTTCAAACGCAGTGTAGTATCGTTTCAAATGCCTCAGTACTGCGGTACCAAATTGGTACCGGTATACCGTGCAACACTAGTGTGTACCCCACCGAACACTGTCTAGAAGTTGTCAGTGTTTGTTGTAACAGACATAATGAGGAATTGTGAGGTGGGACTTTTCATGACAGGCTGCTGTCATGGATGTGGGCAGATGAGCTCTTCATTGGCTAATATTACAAAGATCTTACTCCTGTTACAAAACCGACTCCAACATAAACTTCACTAAAGTGCACAAACATCTCTGCCATAGTGTAACTATCAAACATATTATATCAGTTACATCAATAGTTTTATACACGTGCCTTTTAAGTGGTGAGATGAAAAAACACGTACACATGGACTGAACAAAAAATGACTGAATGTATGTTTTGCTTTTGTTTTCTCTCCAGTTGCATAATAACAAAATTGCATATGCCCAAATTGTTGCTTATACATAATACTACACAAAAATTGTATGCAAGTGAAAGTGTAATGAATATGTCAGTTGAAGTAAATTATTGGCCCTTACAATGCTCAAGACTTGAGTGTTACAGGAACAAATATCATTGTAAGTGTGAGTGAAAGCTCTTGTTTGTCATTTTAGGTCGGAATGAGCTCATAGCGCGCTATATCAAACTACGAACAGGGAAGACGCGCACACGCAAACAGGTAAGTACAAAATGTGATTGTCATTATTATTCAGTTAGCCATGTTAATTCATTTTAGCCTAATGTGTCAATGTGTGTGTTTTCATGGGGATAACTCTGGCCCGTAGGTGTCTAGTCACATTCAGGTTCTGGCACGTAAGAGGGTACGAGAATACCAGGCGAGCATCAAGGTGGGTGCCCCCCCAAGTCAACCCTCCTTGGCTTCTGTAGTCACCTCCCCTCTTTCTTCTTTCTTTCCCCTTTTTTTCCTCCCATCCTCTTTCCTTCATCCTCTCTTTCTTCAGGTCTCTAGTCACCTGCAAGTCTTGGCCAAGAGAAAGTCTCGTGAGATTCAGTCTAAGCTCAAGGTACACATGCTCACTGACTTTGCTGTGCTTTCGCTCGCTTTGTGGCCCAAATCCAACATAACCCCCTAAATCACCTCAGATGTCTTTGTCAAAGCTTGTGGCACTTGACGCTTCTTTGATGGGGTATCCTGTGAGCAGAGACTTCAGATCTACACTAGGATTTCCCCCGTAAATGACAGACATCTTGCAAGAGCAAATGAAGCATATTCATGTTTTTTTTTTCCCAGAGGGATCCCCCAACAAATCATACAGTGGTCTTTAGATTTGAATTACAATGTTCTCACTTTTCATATAATGTAGTCAAGTTACAGCTAAATTATAACAAGTTTTCACAACATTTTTGGAGGGTTTGGGCTGTGATGGCTCTATGTAGGTTTTTTTTGTTTGTTTTTGCACCATTCTGAACAATTTATAACCCCAAAAATCTATTCATTAATTAACTAAACAATAGATGCCAGTACCATTTATTACCCAGACTGCAGCAGCCCAGTTTGTTTTGCTACAGTTTTATAATGAACCAAAAAATATCTTTTCACTACAACATTGTGTTTTGCACCCCTGCTTCAGCAAAGCATCTGCAGTCTTTCATAGCCAGACCTATCTTCACACTGGGTCAGCACTATGACAGTGCAGATAGGTCTGGCAACTGTCACTATCCCTTTTGAATAGGGATTTAAAAAAAATAACCTCTGTGGGTTGTTTGGCTAAATTATATGCTCTTACATATCACACTTAGGCAGTGCTAAGAGGAAGTTGCTTTGGAACATTTGTGCATGGAGAAGGGAATGTTGTTATTAAACTGACTAAAACCCTGCTAAAGAAAATGACAAGATGTGATTTTGTTCAGTCTTTGCATTTTTGGCAGATAGTTGCTACTTGACAGTTGTTTTTGACTCTGAAAACAGTAAAACATAGGCAAAAGACTAGATCCTGAAGTGTTTGTATAATTCAGACTTAATGCAGTTCAGATGCTCACAAAGTTACTATAATTCCCTATTTTATCAGTTGTTATTTCTTCAGCAGCAGCAATTGCACCAAGTCTGCAGAATAGAACAGAATATATTAGGATGGGGCGGCTCATCCAGGGTGTACCCCGCTTTCTGCCCGTAGTTGCTGAGATAGGCTCCAGCCCCCCCGCGACCCCGAAAGGGACTAAGCGGTTGAAAATGGATGGATGGATATTAGGATGGACAGAAGCTCAGGGATGACTTTAAATGGAACATGGCAACATTAATGTTGTGACCAATTGATAATACAATGATCTATGTAAAATATAGTAAATATATTCATACTGAAACAATTTGAAATTGTTAGCTGAAATAGAATTATTTTGGCACCACTTTCCTTGACATCTGTACTATCACCTGAGTGGAAGATCATGTGACAAATTAAGATTTCCATGACCTAAGATGGTATGATGTAAAAGCCCCATGTCCGGCATGTAAAACCTACATTTTTATGATCATAAATGCCTTTTCCCTTACAAAGCTTGTGGCGCTCGAGTTAATGGAGAATGTAGAAACAATTAACATGTAGCATGACCTAATAATACATGAAGGATTTGTTGAGTGTTATGTTTATGTCAGAGTTCTGCTGTCTGTGGTATCTCTGGAGGAAACCTCAACAGAAAAGTGAAAATCCTACTTGGGAGAAGTTGTGTTTGTTATTGTAATAGAGGTTCAAAGGCTGTGGGAGTGAACATTTGAGACATATTTGAGAATTGGTTCCTTTTAACAGGGTTCCCGCAGGGACTTATAAAGTCAAATTTATGCCTAAAACAAGTCTTCAAAAGATTTTAAATTTGATGTGGGATGTTTTAAGTTATGTTGCCTTAAAATTGTTCACTGATTTGTGTTTAAATGTGTCAGGGAAAGGTCCAAACTGGAAAGAAAGTAACATTATTCTACTCGGTTCCACCCTGACAATTTATACTAAAATTAGGAAACAATTATCACAAATTTTACAGCCCCTGGTGAGAAATGACACGGAACAGTGGGAATCAAGGCATTGAGGTACATTTATCTAAATTTTAGGAGTCATATGTTTTTGCCAGTATGGCCATGGAATAAAGCATTAAGTTATTTTCTAAATAGTCTTTAAAAGGTCTTTAAAAAGTCTTAAACTTAACTTGTAGAAACCTGCAGGAACCCTGTTTAAAATCATTTTAATGGGCTGCTTGTGTGCTTTTAAGTTCATTTTCAATGGCATGTTGTAGGGGTACAAAGAATGCAGAGCCATGGGAGGTGGGTAAGGTATACAACAGTCACACCAAATTAAATTAAGCACAGAATGGCAGCATTTTTATCAAAGTTACAACAGATTATTAGATATGTTGTAAAATTACACTAAGCATCAATTCTATTTCTCCCAATTTTTTCTTCCGCAAATATATGATTGTCTAGTCTTATACAGCATTCTATTCTTTTATTCAAAAAGTTTGCTTATTATTTAAATTTAGAATATCACCCCCCTCCTCTGGCTCTACTTTATATCACTCCTGCAATGGCCCCAATAAATGATGCGATGTTCGTGCATCACAACGTGTAGTAAAGGAGTTATAGTTTTAATGCATGGCTTTAACATTGGCATGGTTAACTAAATAACATGCATGGAAATGACATGTCTACACACACATACACACAAATGATGGAAGTAATACGTCTGTCATCTATGTGCACACGGAAAAGTTCAGTTTCCTTCTCGAATACATTTCTGATCTCCACATTCCTACTCTTGGAAACTTCCCTCAGTCTTTTATCTCTTTTTCTGTTTCAGCATTTTCTTGTGGTTTTTATTATACCTTGTAATAAAGGTTATTTCTGCCATAATTTTGCACTATAAGCATCTACCTCATTGCTTGTTATTACAGAGTTAAAATACATTTATAGATTCCTACATTGATATATTTGGGTGTCCCAAGAGATGTTGGGCATATTTTGTGTTTCCAGTGTAAAATGAATGTCATGGAAGTTCTTGGTAGTGTGTGTATTGTACTACGACATGTATATTCAGGGTGTTGTCAACTTCAGAAGCTGTTAGTGTGTAACATGCCTATTTTGAATGTACTAAAGTTAATAAATAACGTGTCTTCTTTGCCATAGGCCATGAACTTGGTAAGTTTTGGTTACAACTCCAGTTTTCTGCTTCAGGCTTTGTGTTGATTGTTTGGCATCACATTACTGCTAGTCCACATTACAGTTCGACTGCCAGAGTCAAAAATCCTGCTCACTACTCTTTTGTTTTTAGTGGCTTTAGTTAAATACTGGTGATGGCTCCAGTTAGCTCTCCTAGTATGCTAGCTTGGTGTACCTCCTGCTTTGGCATCCCCTTACATCTGCTTTGCCCTCTGTCCTGTCCTCCCTCTCATAGTTATTGCATAATGTTGACGCATATGTTGGCTGGCTTGCTGCCTAAACTGGCCTTGAAGGTTGGCTGACCTCGGAATGTAACCTCAGTTTGATTGGACTTTTTTACACAATGCATTGCTGCGGTACAATACCTTGTTCTTTGTTTTTCTCATTCAGGACCAGGTATCCAAAGACAAGGCACTGCAGACAGTAGCCAACCTCTCATCAGCCCAAATAGTGTCTGCTAGTGTAATGAAACCCCAGACTCCCTTCCCTCCACCAGTCAGAGTGAGACACAGACGCACACAAACACACATCTGTTCTTTTCTGCATTCTGAGTAAAATCTGAGTAATATTATCTGGCTTTTTTTTTTTTTTTTTTACCCCTGTCTTCCCTTTTGTTTAGTTTTGGCCCGGCCCAATGCCAGGACAGCCTGGACATTCTCAGGAGTAAGTATCACTGGCTCAAGTTCATTTCATTTAAAATAAATTTACAATCCAGTAGGGATGGAGGCTTAAGCTAGCTAAGTTGCTCACTTTTGGGTTCTCACATCTCTGTTTTCTTAATCTCCAGCATCAAGCCCTTTGCACAGCCACCATACACTACACTACCAGCTCCTGTCCCTGCACCCATCAGTGAGTGTGAACGCAATCTCAATGACTCGAGTAATTAGAGTGATTAATGGAATGTAAATAGAGTTTTCTTGGTTAAATGTTTGGCAGGTTACGAGCCTTTGCCCCCTCCTCGGCCTGCAGCTATAACAGCTCCTGTATGGCAGGACAGAACCATCGCCTCTGCAAAACTACGGCTACTTGAGTACTCAGCTTTCATGGAGACCCAGAGAGACAGAGAGACGGTATACACATTTGTTTCAAGAGTCAACAATGTAAAATCTGTCCAGTTTTCTTTTTTTTAATGCTCTCCCTTTTAATTCACCCTCATCATTCCCTACAGTATAAACATCTTTTTGTGCACATTGGCCCATCAAACCCCGGCTACAATGACCCTGTGTTGGAGTCCATAGATGTGAGACAGATCTACGATAAGTTCTCTGAGAAGAAGGGGGGGCTGAAGGAGCTGTATGAAAAAGGGCCACACAATGCCTTCTTCCTCGTCAAGTTTTGGGTCAGTTTATGTCTTTTTTAGCCTGATATTCCAGAGTTATAATCCAGAAAGGGACTTTTAAAAAGAATACTACACCAACTTTAGGATTCTATTAAAATAATAGTAATGAAATGTAATTTTCTTGTCTCACTGATCTTTAACAAGCACATGTACCATTGATGTCATACTTTTGTGATCCACAAGGGGGAAGCAAAGATCCAAATGTTTTAGATTCACTTTATTGTCTCACCATATGGGGTAATATGTCTTGAGCTTCTACTCGTGCTACATTCACAGAAATACAGTAAAATAAATTAAATATATATAAAGAACATAGTAAGACAAATTACAGTTATGAAAGAGAAATAACCTGAATCCAATTAGATTAAAAAACAACCAGTGAAGTTAAATTCATTTAATATATACATCATAAACAAGGTGCATTAAGTTGCTGTGATAAAAAAAAAAACCAAACAAACCTGCAAGTATCTGTAGAATTTTAAAAACTCTACATGCAAATGCACAGATATGACAACTGGCTTGGCTTAGAAAAGGGGACTTCCACTAAAACAGCAAAAGCTGACCTAAGTCAGCTGTTCTCTGCAGCTGATTACAGGCTTATTCTTTTTACTCCATTAAACCATGGAGATATTTGACAGTTTTCCTTTGAGGATGGAGGATGTTTTTATTGACTGAGAGTTAGAGATTTGACACCCATCTGTTTTTTTTTTCTGTTCAATCTGCGTGCTTTACATTAACTGGATTAAACAGATATAAAACAGGTATAAAATGACAAGGACATAATTCATTACACAGGGTTAAACCGATGATGGTTTCAGAATATGTGTTCACATGTATCACTGTGAGGCAGTAGAGGAGCTCTGTGGGCAGTGACGGGTGTCGAGTTTGAGTGGGGTGGGAGTTACCTGTCATAAACCTTAACGGGTGTCCTGAGTTGAGCCCATGAAGACCAGTAGCAAAATGTCCAACAGAACAACGGAACTGGAATGCAAGCAGATACTAGTTAATTATCCACAGTCTACAGCTTTAGAACCAAATTAAGTGCCATCCCTGATTGTTTTACTGAGTTGACCTTGCCATGCCTGTTAAAAAGTCTGTTATGAAAATAGAAAGAGAAATGGACAAATTGGTCCACATTTGGACTGGACTTGAACCAGTTGGGGACCCCTGTCTTGGATGATGACAAGGACAGATGATAGGATGAACTGTAAACTTTAGCTGATACTCATTTTTGTAGCACATGCCTTGTTTTATTCCAGCATGTTGGTAGGTTGACTGTGGGGCTGTCCTGCACCCGTTATCTAAAATACTGTCTGCATGAGCTGAATCAGTTTTGACTGAACTCGCTCAGTGGATTTCCAAACCAAGCTGTGATGTTGTGTCTAATTAAGCCAAAGAAATGCTAACCAGTCCTTCGTGAATAAACTAATTCTTTACAGCCCCTTAAGCACTGTGTCTACATTTATAGTTAGGAAAAGGGAGGAATATGAACAGTAATTTAAAAAAAAAGTTTGTATCAATAATATTCAGGATTTGTATGGGTGCTTGAAATCCTGGAAAATGCTTGAATTCAATATTATATTTTCAAGGCCTGAAAACTTCTTGAATTTGAGCTTAAGTGCTTGAAAGTGTAACTGTGATGTGATATATTTATTTATTTTTGATATAAACTCTGCCAGTTTAGATGTCAAGTCAAAGCTACTTAGAGAGAGGTGATGCATTTTGACAAATAAAACTTTATGTTAAAAAACTAAAGTAGCAGGTGCTTTCAGGTAGACTTCAGGTTCTTAGTCTTTGGCTTGGTATGAGTGTATCTGAAGAATACCAAGTGGCTTTCTTTTTTGGATAAAAATTTGTGTTCTCCTTTCATTTCTAATCTTTTTGCTATTGTGACACATAATGTTAGATGTTTCTAGCATAATTAGGGTTCCACGGGGTCTTAAGAAGTCTTAAAAATATTGAATTTACAAATCTACATTTAATACCTTGAAAAATATTGAATTTGATTTGTAGGTCTTAAGTTATGGTTCCATAAACATGTTTTCACTTTGGCCATGAAATGGGCATTACATTCTGTTCTTCGTCTTAAAAAGTCTTAAAAATAGCTTGTAGGAACTCTAATAGTACAATGTACATCACTGAATAAAAGTTAAAAAATAATCATGACATTATAAATTGCTATAGATGTGCATTTTACCCCAGTAATAAGGTACTGTGCTGGAAATTTTTTTAGAAATGACCCTTGAAAGTGCTTGAAAATTGCTTTAATTTGACTTTGAAAAATGTGTATGAACCCTGATGATGAAATACATCAAGTTTATGAAAATTTTGTTTGTTTGTTCCAGGCTGACCTGAGCAGTGAAATTGAGGAGGGCTCTGGTGCATTCTACGGTGTGAGCAGCCAATACAGTGGAACAGAAAACATTACCATCAGTGTCTCAACTAAGGTCTGCTCCTTTGGGAAGCAGGTAGTGGAAAAAGTTGAGGTGAGAACGACTTTGTATTTTGACACAGGTATTGCGCAGCATTTCACCTCATGCTGTAACGTTGTATTTTTAATCGTAATATGTGTTTATTACATCCATTCAGACCGAGTACGCTCACTTAGAAGGAGGCAAGTATGTGTTCCGCATCCATCGTTCACCCATGTGTGAATATATGATCAACTTTATTCACAAACTGAAGCACCTGCCAGAGAAGTACATGATGAACAGCGTACTGGAGAACTTCACCATCCTACAGGTGTGTCCGTGGACCGCTTGTCGCTTTTCCATTGACCCTCATGTTGCGTGAAAATAAATTGCATATAAAAATTTGCTTAGTGGAAAAAAATTTCATGAACAACTTGTTTGTTTTTTTTCGATTTAAAAGTTTTTGCACCGGCAAGGGGTGTTTTTTTAGGCGTAGTGTAATTCGTATATCACTTAAAAATGCAATGGAAAGACCTTTTTCCACAACTAGAGTCACCTGGATAATAATAAAGAAAAAAAACTGATATTAAAGGGCATTACATCAAGCAAAGAAGAAGAGTTTTAAAAGAAACATGGTGCAATATGTGTGAACACACCAGGAAACAGAGTAATTTTTAAATTTAGTACGGGATAGAGGGTTATCATATAAATAATAATAATAAGAAGAAGAATGAATATGTAATATCTGTAAATTAATACAATATTTACGTTGGTCTTCATGTTTATGGCATGACGTCTTGTGTCAAGTTGCAATAATAAATAAACAAATCATCACAATCATGATTTAATGGAAAAAAGGCGTTACGTACTTCTGTTTTGTCAACATTTTGTAAATACCGGCTAAGTTTTGTACAGATGTCCAATGGAAAAGCCACTACTGTTAAATCTGGCATATGCACTACTGTCTTTTTCACATGTGCTTTTATTTTGTGTTTTCTCCAGGTTGTGTCTAACAGAGAAACCCAGGAGACCCTGCTGTGCATCGCCTTTGTGTTTGAAGTGTCCACTAGTGAACACGGAGCACAGTACCACGTTTATCGACTAGTTAACGACTAGCACACGGTGCACACTCAGAGACTCTCCACAGACTTTTTGATACCTATGGCATAAACACTACTTCCATCTGAAAAAAAAAACAAAACGACACAAATTTCTTCCTCACCTACTCAAAAACACTTTTTTTTTTTTTTTAACAGACCAACAGTCACACTGTAGTCACACCTGCTGGTTGTTAAAGGCATATGCGTCCCCTATCAGAGCACTGAAATAAATTTACAACAGGTATCTTTAGATTCATGTGTGGCGTAAATGTTCACCTCCTGTTCTTCCAGGAGATGCACACTGATATTAGTTACTTCTCACGGTCATGTGAAGAATATAGTTTGTGTGTTAGGTTTACATTACAGATATGGTCCACACATGACACACATTTAAAACGCTACAGAAGAACCAGAAAAGGGCTACTCTGTGTGTGATCACCTTCCATGATTTATAGTGTCAATGTAGCACCGAGGCACCACAAGTAGACGTTATCTTGTTTGGGGATCTTTTGGGTTTATGCATTAACATCTTGGGTGTGACTGAAGTGAGACGAGTTTGAATAGAAGACGTCAAACAAAGCCTTCTGTCAGTGTTAACGTATCGCTGCCACATTGACTTTCTTCCACTGTTAGTAGTACACTATCTTTGTAAGATACAAACTGAATGTGCCTGTAACGGTGTATCCTCTATCACTGCTTATCGTTGCCAGGATCTCCAGGTTTGATGAAAGGTCTAAGGATCATATACCAAGCGTGTCCTCTCTCAAAATATAATGCACTACATGTGAAGATGTAACAGTCGTATTTATATATTTGAATGAAATGCACCTGGAAGTGTAAAGAGAGCCGTCGTTTATGGTGTATTTGCGGTTTTTAGTTGTCGGCGGTTTGTAGAGGAAGCTGTTGATCAAATCTTATGGAGGTGTTAAACATTGACTCCGGACTTTAGAAACAATATAACTCGATTATGTTAAGATTCAGCCCACAGTTCAGCAGCATTTTCAATTGACTTAAAAAAAAAAATAAAAAAAAAGTCCTGTTAGTGAAAATAATAATAGTATTTTCTTTGGACTGTGTGGGCTTACTCCAGTATTTCTACCTCCATGTGAGTTGGGAAAAAGAATGTGCTTTGGTTCATTAAGCCTTAACCTGAGGAGCACTGATGTATAGGATGTATACACTACACTTTTAATGGTACTGTTTATAAGCCAAAACAAGGTAAATAGACTTTTTTTTCCTCTTATTTTATAAAGATGTTATCTGTTTTGTTTGTTTTTTTGTATTCTACCGACGCAGATAGAAGTGTTACTCCTAAATGATGGGTGTTTGGTTGTCTCTTTATTTGATGTAAGGTACAGACCACACTACGGTCACCCACAGTGCACTGGGGTAGATTTTTACCTGATAACACTAACAAATTATCCAGCTGACAGTTTTTCTTTTTTCCCTTCTGTTTGTTATAATGTTTTTCTTTGCTGGTACATATGACGATCATTATTCTTAAAGTAAATATTTACTTGACTTTTATCACCCACTCCTCTACCAATGTCATTACTTTAAACCATGTGGAGATGAGTACAATTTTGGCTTTAGACGTTGTGTCATGAATATAAGTGCCAATTGGATCAGCTTTCAATAAACAAAATTGTTTGTATAGTAAACCAAAGGTTTCATTTCTTTTTATGATGATTTTTTTTCTGTGTACTCCTCTTGGCTGTGCCTCATAAATCCTTTGGTCACGACTGCTCAGTGAATACAATCTGTGCCTTTTTGCTGTACCAATAAATTCACTTGGTGTTTGCAGAGTCTTGTAGCTTTGTTAATTTGACTTGAACGCATCTAAACCAAAACTCAGTCAAAGCTTGGATTTCTTGTCTTGCTACTATTTTTACTTAGGAAAAATAAGCAGTTCTCACCCTTATCCACGAACTGAAAAATGTTAATGTCCGTTTTTTACACTATACATCACACTCTTACACTTTATTATTTAATCTAAAACATGATTAAAAATATTAATGTTTTTAACCTGCTGTTAGTGATATTACGATAAAGTGAAAATGATGATTTTAGAGGCAGATTTTTCTTGAGAGTTGAAGAAATTAAATGGATACTTAATGTTTAAAGCTATTTATGGTCAGGATGTGATAAATATTTCTTTACCTTTGGTAGAACATTAGAGATGAATACATTAATTAAAAATTACTTCAGGAATATTAAGCCAAAAATAAGTTAATCTTCACTATGTAAAAAAAACAAACAAACAATTTTACAATATAAAAAGGTGTTTATTATTAGTTTGTACCTCGGTCTCCTATTAGAAACAAAACATCTGAGTCCATAAATTGTAAATAAAAGAAAAAAATATTACAGTAAATCCTATAAGGAGATTCTTGAGCTGTATATATGTATGTGTGTGCATAAATATGTGTGTGTGTTCATATATATATATATGTGTATTTCTAAAAGTGATTAAAGACTTAACATTAGATGTAAACATTTTTTTTAGGTCCGAGCTCATCATTCATTAATAAGTAATTTCAATTTTGCCAAGAGGTTTGGCATGAATCAGTAGAAATTTGTATATATATATATAAAGTAAAATTGGCATGTCACCTAAATTATATATATATATATATATATATATATATATATAAGTCAAATATTTTTGTATCTGCAAAAAACAGCTTGTAAGTTTGATGTATCTTTTCATTAAATTCTCCAGGATCCGTGATCAGATCATGTGACATTTTCAAAGATAACATTCATCAGGCATGTTTGTGTTTTTACTGAAATGAGTAATTATATGTTTACAATTAATGTTTGATGATTTTTGTATATTTTTGGACCTAATCTGCTGATAGAGTGAAAAAGTCATGATCAGATCAAATAGGTGAAGATGTGCTGAAAAACCAAACCAAACCTGGTAAACATTTCCATGTGGAATATAAAGGCAAAACCACCAACAAATACAATACACTCAGACCCTTAAGGGTTTTTATATCTTGTAACTATGGTTTTTCATATAACTTTCATGTCACAGTAGTGAAAGTTCTTATTTTACCTGCTAGATGGCGCTGTTACCTCAGCTTTGCAGAGTAAAATGAAGCGCCTCATCATTCTGATCCATTATTCTTACAAACCTAAACATTTAGTGTGTTTAGCAGTGGATAAAAACAACAGCTGCCATTGAGAAAATGCACTGATTGTATAAGTTGTAATTAAAAACAGGAATGTGAATCTTGTAAATGTGGGTAAAATGTTAATAATATTACACCTAATGATAGAATTGAGCATTAGCACAGATACTTTTGTGTCACAGTTCAGTGTTGCTTCAGGTATTTGTTGAACATCTTTGGGGCAAAGGTCAACTAATCAACGACACAGTGTATTAGCTCAGATAACATGTGAAGGTGTGGGTGAAAAGTAACCAGGCATTAACCCATAAAGAGCCAAACAGGGACCAAAAGCATCTACTGATCTAAAATGTTTAATGACTTCTGATCCACTAATTCTATCAATACATATAAATAATTGGTGTAGAATAAAGTTTGCCATCTTTTCATGGTCATTAGTTATGACTCATTTGGGTGTTCAGAGGTGTGGTTACCATGGAAATACTGTCATCTTCTACAACATTGACTTCCCAGGAAAGGTTTGATCAAGAACACTGGATGGAGACACTTGGTTTATGTTCCATTAATGATATATTTTGTTGAAAAAAGTCTGTTTTTTCTTCTGCTTTCTGTTTTTGATATGATAACCCTCAACTTTAATATGAGTTTTTATGGACATCAACATGATCAGTAAATGTAGCTCTGGGGTTTTATGGGTTGAAATCAGTAATAAAATATATATTCCTATTAAAATGTTATTCAAACAAATGATACATGCTCCTTATTTCATTACATATTATTGAGAACCTCCTGAATCTGTGAAATAACAAATAAGACAATAAGAAAATATGAAATCCACATTTTTGTTGTTTGTTTAAAAACTGTTTTTGTCATGACTTCAGTGATCCTAAAAATTCTATAGGAAATTTCTAATGTAACTTTTCACCCACCCTATATATATAATTAAATTAAATTACTTACCATTACTTATTACCATTAAATTACTTAAATAGATAAACTGAATGTGTGTGTATATATGTATGCATGTATGTTTATATTTATATATCTCTATATATGGAAGCTATAAATCTATATATAGCTATAAAATCTATAGAATCTAGTGTGTGGAAATAGGTAGTAAATAATAGATTATGCATTCATAATCATAGTTGATAAGATGATGTTTATTGTGGTGCAGAGTCACACTGGCGGTGACTACAGGTCTGTTTATGATGCCTTTGACGTCGATTTGAAGGCATTTGTGTCCACAGAAAAAAACTCCTCAACAAAAACTTACACTTCTTTATGAAATCCAGGGAATATTAAACGGACTGATGATGAATGTGTCACAATCTTGCAGCATCTTAATTGCACAAGATGATCTACTTGTGCATTTCGCAAGGTTGTGTGCACCCTGAATGTCATTCACTTCCAGCCTGCTCTCTGGTTTTGGTAATGCCGGTGACATTAGTCAGTTCTGTTTGTGAGTGAACAGAGAGTCCCATGCAGGCTGGGTGTGGTTCTAACCACATGAGCCTGACACCAGTGGATCAGAACATGAACACAGCATAGTTTATTTGTCACTATACCTCTCTATTTTGCTTTGTATTTGAGTCACGGCCATGTTCTGATATGGTGCTGAATCTAAACAAACAATATTTATATACCATCCTGGACACCGATTTTATTTCGATTATATCCTATATCACTAGAAATGTTTGAGTTAGAGCATAATCCTTCCAATGTCAGAGTTTTTATCTGAATTCATTGTCCTAAAACACACACATATATATCAAAGGTACACTCCATACTCAGCCTTCATTTATTACCTTGGCAGTGCTGCAGTGAAGGGTGTGGTGGGAAAAATGTAACCTGTAGAAGCCTCGCCAAAATAATCCAGTTATGCAGAGAGCATGTCAAACATGCTGGTATCATCTCTTTTTCCCTGTTCTCCTTTACAGCTCATCTCTGTCATTCTCTTTCCACTCTGCCTACTTTAGTTTTCTCCTATATCACGCCTGTTCTTTGTAATTTGCTTATGTCCAAATCAGAAAAAAAAACATTCACAGGTAAATGAGAAGAAAAACCTGACGAAGACATGTACGGAAATGTGTTTAGTTTATGACACTTAAGCTCAGTGTCTTACCTGTGACTGGAAATCTCTCAACCCAACCTTTAAAAAAACACAATTTTTGGCAGGTCTTATGATCCAGTTAAAATAGGAAAACAATCTTATCTGGACTGAACTCATTATTATTATCATTATTAATCCCTGAAGACCAAATGCTACTTTTGTGGAACTCTATATTTAACCTTTCTCAAGTGATATAACACCATTTATTGTACTATTATCTGTGTTTTGTATTTTTAAGTGAAAATCACGTATTCTCCTGTAATTATTTTGCTGATCATATTGGCATACATAAAAGCACAGGTCAAAGTTGAGGGTTATTATATTTAAAACCAGAAAAAAACTAAAGAAATAATGACTTTCTTAGTAATATATATAATTAACTGAACATAAACCAAGGATCTCCATTCACTGTCATTTATCAAACTTCATGGATTTTACTTATGAATTAATATTGTAGAAGATCATGGTGTTTTGGGTCATTTCTGATGACCATGAAAAGACAATTATTTACATGTATTGATATGATTAGTGGATCAACAAGTGTTAAACATTTTAGATCAGTTTATGCTTTTGGAAAACCAGTGGATGTTTGGGTCTTTATGGGTTAAGTGATTTATCACCGTTTATTACAATATTATCCTCTGCATTTTGTGATTTATCTGTGAAAATCAGGTGTTTTGCAATATTTAATTCACTAATCATGTAGATGTTCATAAAAGCTCAGAATAAAGGTGAAGGTTATTATATTAAAAACAGAAAAAACTGGAGAACAATTAATATTCAGCAAATATATCAGTAACTGATCATAAACCAAGTGTCTCCATCCACTGTCATTGATCCAACTCCATGGGTTTTACTGGTGAATCAGTGTTGTAGAAGATGACGGTGTTTCCACGGTAACTACAGAGCCTCTGAAGATCCAAATGGGTCATATCTGATGACCATGAAAAGACAACAAACTGTATTTTACATCAGTTATGTACAGTATTGATAGGATTAATGGATCAGAAAGTAAAAACAGTTAAGTCGCCGGTGGCTGTTTGGGTCTTTATGGGTTAGTCAGTATTTGTCTTACACTTCAGATCATTACATCAGTGCACTCGTGATCACAGATGGGTAGAATGAATGACAAAGAACAGGAGGATGGATGATAGATTCATATGTAGAAAACAGGAACAAATGAAATCGCATTTCAGTATAACAGCAATGAAGCATCTGATTCGGGGGGGGACGGGACGGGACACAGAGCACCAGTCATGTCCTGTTACACCTAAAATATCTTTGCCTCTTTAGATTTTACTCCAAACTAATAGGATTTCTTACATTTCTTGAAAGTATCAGCATCAGTGCCCCAGTTTCATATTGAACAAATAAACAGAAGCTATTTTAAATGCATAAAACTACTGGGTCACAAGTGTCATAATTGTATAGCCTATTGCAATTAATATCTTTGCATTAAAGCGTTTTTTTTTGTCTTCAGAATTGTTTTTTGTTTTGCTATCTATGCTCACATAGTCCCTCAGTGTTTGTTTTTACTTAATTACTCTATGTTGAATTTTCTTTCTTAGGTTTTCTGAAAGTTTTGTCATTTTCTGACCATAAATAATTATTCTAGACTACACGTTATTGTTTGCTTCTTTCCACTTTTTCTCAGAAAGATAAAGCATTCTTTAAACCTGTTGATTTGAGATTTATCTAGATAAATACTGACATCTGCTGGCCAGCGGCGGACCACCGGGGGGGGCTGAGGGGGCAGAAGTCCTCGGGCCCGGGCCAGGGTAGGGCCCGCGAATGTCACGGGCCCACTTGTTCCGCCACTGCTGCTGGCATGATGGGAATGGGAAGCTGTGGGTGTGACATGTCCCAGCATTTTTAATCTCATAGTAATACTAAACTCTGCATCTTTGGATTTATAGATGTCTGTAAAATATAATATCATTTATGCCAATGGGATTAAAATGGCAATACAGGAAGAACGGAAAAAAAATAAATAAAATGACAATGCAAGGGTCAATTATTTTTTTATTTTATTTTTTTTTTAAAGTCAAAACAATAGGGGGAAAGTCTCAATATATTTTCCGCCATACAAGTACAGTGATTCTTTTCTATGAAGTAAAAGTATCTGCAAAGAAAATATATTTCCATGCAGTAAACTGATTATTTTACTTGTTGCATTTTTTACACATAAAAAAAAAATTGACAGTTAAACAAACGTGTCTAACTCACTTTACAACCAGACACTCCTTTAAGGCTTACTCATCATTTAATGTTACAATGGCAATGATACAAACTAATTTACATTTGCCACGTAGATTTGCCCAGTAAAAATAATAACATACAGTAACAACCTATAAATGATAATAAACTGCAAATATCTGTCTTTCATTTATGTGTGAAAAAAGTTTAATTATGTTATGAAAATGTGAATAACCTGAACAACCATGCACAACCTGAACATTTTAAGTGCATTTTCTCATCTTATTATGAATTACATGGCTCTACAAAGGTGCAAAAATATTTAATAATTGGCATAATATTATTGTATTATTTGACTTCTTTCCCTCGAAATTTCAGTTTGTATTTATTCTGATTATTCACATTTTATTGTGAAAGGACAGTTTGTAAACGTCATTCAAGTTGTGATTGTCATTTGGTTACGCTATTATTTTACCTGGATTAAATCCAGCTCTTAACCCCCATTAGCATGTTGTTCAATATCTATAGTGTCACTTTTGCACATTGCAAATCCATCCTGTTAGCAGGTTTTGACAATATATGTGACATCCTCTGGTTTATTGCATAACAGTGCAGCCATATATTAAGCCTGACTGGAAATATAGAGGAGAAAATACACCATATCCATACAATTAAGTGCGCAAAAGTACCAGTTATTGTTTTGCTGTGAGGGAGAAGCCGGAGTTGACGCACCATCCTCGCGCTGTGGGTGTGGCCCCAGGCCCCTCCTGTCACTCTGCACCTGGTAGGACCCACCTCTCTGGGGCGCGGCGCCGAGGGTGGAGTCCTCCTCTGTGGGAACATTCAACTTATCTGCATACTTGGCACATTAGCACCGTCCGTTTGACTCGACCCAGAGTTCTTCGTGGGGCCTGCGCTGTTTTTGGAAAGAGGTTACATCTATCCTTTGAAGGGTTGAAGGGCACGAACAGGGAAGATGATGGCTCCGGTCCCGCTGAAATCGGCCATGACCATCAGCACTGCGGAGGACACGTCGCTCGCGCTGCCTTCTGATAACGCGCTGAGCTCGGGACAGGCGCGCGTGCTGAATCAAGTGAAATCCATCAAGAGGGGCAAGTCTAAACAATTGAAAACCGACTCGACGTCTCCAACAAGTATGGTCAAGTTATTTCAAATATTGTGATACTCATAACGTGCCGTGCGTAAAAGCGCAATATTTTCCCAAATTCTAACTCACAAGTAGGTTTTATGTTGTGTTTTCACTGTAAACTATCTGTGCCACAGTGCTTTTCTTTGTCAGGAGTGCATGTTACGTCCTGAAAATGAGCTGGATTTGTGGAACTTATCAGCACAAATTAAAATTCGATTCTTATTCGTGGGGTAAAATTAAGGAAACATAGCTTTTCCTACCAATTCAGTCAGTTTGCGGAGATGCCAAAACTAAACCACAGGAACAGGGTGTTAATATTTGTCGCCGTTAAAAGATGATGTGTGAGTATTAATGCTAAATATCCTGTAAACCTTGGCACTGAATGTTGTCAGAGTTCGGTGTTTGTTGAAGTCTGATAAACAGCGCAATTAAGAGCAGATCCGAGTCAGCCTGTCCTGTCAGGCTGTGTTGCATTTTTGAGTGTGGAATGCAGCTTGGGGGCTATAAAATCTCTCACACACTCATATATCTTAAACTAAATTTCAGCTTTTGACAAACAGCACTAATATTTGCCAGAGGCAGAGTGAGTTAAATTAGTAAATTGAGAAACTATTTTTAGGTTTTGAAATGTGTTTGTGTCATTATAGGAACGTGTGTGTATGTGTTAGTCGCCTGTTGTACCTGACACTTTCACCGATTTAACCGTTTGTGCAATGTTCTGGTGCACCTCTGGCACTTAGTAGCCTAACTTGGTTCTCATGATATCAGTATATGAGACATGCAGCCAAATAGTGACGTGGTTTTTTTTTTTTTTTTTTTTTTTTTTTAAAGCATAATTGAATGTTAGAAAGTACTTCACAGCTAAAAGGTAAACCTCTAATTCAGGACTTATTCATCTGAAAGTATCTACTGATCTAAACTATTTAATACCTGTTGATCCGCTAATTATATCAATTCATGTAAATAACTGGTGTAAAATACAGTTTGTCATCGTTTCATGGTCATCAGATATGACACATTTGGATGTTCAGAGGCTAACCGGGAAATACTGTCATCTTCTACAACATTGATTCGCTGGTAAATTCTAAGGAGTTGGTTAAATGACAGTGGATGGATACATTTTTTATGTTCAGTTGATAATATATTTGCTTTCTCTAACCCTCAGCTTCAGTGTGAGTTTTTATGAACATCTACATGATCAGTATAAGCTATATAGTAAAAAAAAAAAACAAAACAAAACTTGATTTTCTCTGAAAATTAGCAAAATACAGTATAATAGAGGATAATATTTGTAAAAAAAAAAAAAAAAAAAAAAGGTGATAAATCATTTAAAGCTGTCTATGACTTTCGTGAGGCAAATGGATTTGGTTGAAATGACCATTTCTGGACTCATTTTGTGGACATGATAATCTTTTAGCAACTTTATACTTACCTGTTGTAATATGACCACACTCTTGCATGAATACATGGGTAATATCTTTGGCTGAATATGTTCTGTCTATGAGCCTCTGATGTGTGTTGTATGTGTGGAGACGTATAATATTTAACATAACTTAAAGCTCTGATACTCTAAATAGTATTTTTATTTTATTTTCTGCTGCTTATTTCAGATTCAGTGTGTCATATTTGATGACAAGTATAGTTAGAAGTGCAGATTGTTACTAAATTAATTTGCTCTTCGCTATGGCTGTAAAAATACATGAAATGGCTTTGTTACAGTGAGCTTTTTCATTCACACTGAAACATAGAAAGTGACATTAATACACCTTATCATTGGATGTCACTGAAGAGGAAGTTAATTTGAAGCTGCTGTAGAAATATAGTGATGTTTATATCCGCATTTGTCCTGCTCCAACTGTAGACGCAAGCACTGCCATCTAATATTACATTTATTTGAGTCAAAATCATCACTGAAACTTTCCAGTGGAGTTTGTAGTTGCCAGACATGAAAAAATCAGGAGCAAACCTTAAGTGGATCCAGCATTCTCAGTTTGGTACAGTCCAAAAAAAAAAGAGAGAGAGCGAGAGAATAAATAGCTGCATTTGAAGCTTTAACATCAAGAAAAAAAGCTCCTGTAGACTATTTTCAACAGGATTTGGTGAGTTTGACTCAACAGGCTCAATGTCTCATATACTGATCCAAATCCACAGGCTGTGACACTTTATATCCTAGTAATAATAAATATTGTGTTATATTTCTGTAAAGAATTAAGATAAAAGAAAAGTAAATGTAATTACTCATTTAATTATTTTTCATTAGAATCCTATTGAAATATAGGCATTTTAAATAGCTAGAATAAACTAAATCACAATGAACTAAACACAAACCTTGAGTGATGGACTTTCTTTATTAACACTATATTCCATACACAACTGAAGAAAGTCATTCACAGTTAATTTATTACAGGAAGCAAACAGGTTGCACATGGGATATTTTATTGTGCAAAAATGGTCACCAGGAGAATAATATAAAATAATTTCTGATTATTTAGGCATTCTCATGATTTTCAGAAGCAAAACCTTGATTGTTTGAGATAATTTGATATATTGTGCAGTCCTGAAACCTTTTTTTCAAAGGGCTTATATTTAACTAAACCCACATTTATTAGTCTTTGGGTCATATATTTGTATATTTGGACCCTAATAGTTTCAAAAGTTTGAATTTGAACACTCCAGGTGCTGCAAACCTGTTTTATATTCATTTTGGCAAAAACTGAGTGGATTTCTATATCCCACTTCATTTCCTGCTTAATTTGTTGCGTCTTTAACTAGTTACATCATGACATCTGCACATATAAGGTCCAGACTTCCAATGAACATTTCCCAGAGTACGACATAATTGTTTACTAGCAGCAGCAGTTGTAGTCAACAATGAAAATATGTCCCATTGTCGAGCTGATTACCTAAAATGTTCGGAACACAACAACAGGCAACAACCTGGAGGGGGCGGGGCATGAAGTGTCTCGTGCATTTAAAGGGACAGCACTCAAAACAACCTTTCAGAAATAGGGTTGAAGATGGACCTGTGGAGTTGAATTCATGAAGAATTCAGAACCTAACATAGCATTTTACAGTTTATGTAGACCACAGGGAAATGTTTGAAAATGCATAATTTCACATAATACATACAGAATCCCCAAATCACACAGTTCAAGTTGACAATTATGACCGTAATGGTAGCAAACTACTTTTGGCAACTTGGCAGTCATCCAACAAGAATGAGTCACTTGTTATAAATCATGTTTTAATGAATCATCCTACAAGCCCAAGGTGCTGACATGTAGCTGGATGCATGTGAATGCTCGCTAACTGAATGATGTGATGTCATACCTGATGGATCTGGTACGCATTTTCAGTTCAATAATATTAAATTAAAATTAAATATTGAAACTCAAAAGAACTAGAGAATTATACTGTTTGAGTGTAATTTATTACTTCATATGACCATATTGGTTTACCATTGATACATACCAGTAGAACAGTCAGAATCAAGAAGTATGAGTACCAGAAAGTACAGAAAATATGTGCACTGTATTAAAAACATGCAGAAAACATGGAACTAAAAGGCTTGTGTAGGCTGAAGTTAGTGTTTAGTGTGACCTTTGTTCCCAAAAGGAAAATAACCCATACGATAGGAAAGGTTTGACATGTGTTGATTAAAATCTTGTGTAAAATATGAGGATTAAAGCACTGAATCTCATAGTCTGATCAAAAGAAAGTTATGTTAAGTGAGGTTGCAATGAATATTTAAAACTTTTTTTTTTTTTTGCTGCACATATCTTTACATATCCTGGTTGTGTCTGCATAGGTGTGGTTATTAGAATTTGCTAAAGCAACAGATCTAATGATAGCCTGCAGCGTTTGTGAGAGGTAATGCAAGGTTATAATAGTTTTGGATTTTTCATTATAGCTTAGTTTAATTTTGTTTTGACTTGTTTCTTGAATTCAGTTATTTATTTTTTTTAATGAGTTTTTAGAGCAGGTTTGCTAGATTTTATTAGTTTTGTTTATTTCTAAATGTTGACTTTTGGTGTTAGTTTTAGTTTTTTCATATCTTTTATCTTCTTTACCGTCATTCAAAGAAATCTCATGCAGGACAGGAGCGTTGGCAGGTAGTGGAGAAAAAAAGCTGACTAAATGACCATGAAGTCCTATATGGTACCATCAGCTAAAATTGATCAAGCAAAAATAAATAGATTTCATATCAATTTGACTTTGACAAAGTGATAATGAAGGGAATTTTATCCATCATTTTTATGCGTTTTACTTGTTTTATGTTATCTTTTTTTTAATTAGTTTTTATTCATTTCAGTCAGCAAAAATGTTTTTTCAATTCTAGTTTTTATCATTTCATTTGTTTTGTTCACAACAATAATAATCTTGACGTAATATACAGATTCATACAGTGCTAATTCCTGTCAGTTATCAGAGACGCTGCCCTCTGCCTGTATTTTCTTATTGCTGTATTGTTTTTCTGTTCTCATTTCTGGAATTTTAGTTAATGAGTTTGTAACTCCAGCCAATCACAGTGTCGTGCAGGTTGAGTCTGTGACAGAAGGCATGTTTTTGTTTTTTTTCTTGTAGTAAAACAAGGAAAAAATATTGCATGTCTTAACTTTTTGCAATTCAGTAATTCATGATAAATCTGTCAGATGCATTATCATCATTAACCCATAAAGACCATGTAAATAATTGGTGTAAAATACTGTTTTTCATCCTTTCATGGTCATCAGATATGACTCATTTTGATGTTCAGAGGCTCCGTAGTGAACGTGGAAACTTCTACAACTTTGGTTCACCCATGGAGTTTAATCAATGACAGTGGATGGAAATGCTTGGTTTATGTTCAGTTAATCAGTTAATTTTACTGAAAAACTCACCTTTTCTGCAGTTTTCGGTGTTTCCGATATTTAATAAGTCAACTTTATCTGAGCTTTTAACAATATTTTCATGATCAGTAAATTCAATTCTGGAAAATGCCTGATTTATACTGATAATATTAAAATACAGATGAGATGGTTATAAATAAATGGTGATAAATCACTTAAAGGTCTGATATTGACAAGATTTAATTTGGGTGCTGACACAAAGGGAACGCTATGTAGTTGTGGGTTAATGTTACTGTATGTCTTTCTTATGGTTCTCTAATGTTTATTTCACTTCTCATGTGTCTTTTCTCTTCTTTTGCACAGCTCCAATTTCAGAGGTTTTTGTAGATTCTGCAACATACAAGTTTGCTCCGTTCAAGTCAAATGGGACCTTCAATCGCAGCGCCACTCTGGCATCAAGCCGAGCGGTAAGTGTTAAGTCATGCAATGGTCACAGTTGTTATTCTTCTACATCAGAGCACCACTCTTTGCACTTTATAATAAATTAAGTAACTCGTGCATACATTAATTGTATTTATTAATTGCACTTATGCTTACACTCCACTCCTTTTCCAATTATAACAATGTGCTGAAGAGTCAGTTCTACATGTCCTAATCAGATGTGTTTTTGGGTTTGTGCAAATAGTGTAAGATGCTGTAAACATGTTAATGCTGGAGATAATGCACATTAAAACTGACAAAAATGTAAAAAAAAATCTTCATAGAGGAAAAAAGCTTGAGTTGACACTTACTGATTGATAATAATCAAAGCTATTTTAAAGTCACCTACGGCATATTTGCTACTTTATCATTATTTTTGTGATTCATTTATTTTTTTTGTCACTTTTAACAAACTTGTTTATACGGTACTTTCTGGGCTATAAGACACACCTGACTTTAAGTCGCATCTGACTATAAACCGCAGGTGTCCACATTGTGACATGAGATATTTACACAGAATGATGGTAAACAAAGATTATTTTAAATATTTTTTCACTTATCTTCACTGCTTTTTTCCAAGCAGTGTCTGTAACATGGCAGTAAAACTGCTGGTTAAATCTCCCTCTTCCTCCTGCCACTGAAACCATTGAACTCCTCATGTTCAGTGTATATACGTATGTATTTCTTAATAAAAATCTACACTCAAGCCACATCGTCGTAAACCACAGGGTTAAATGTATTGATGCATATGCACATATTGATCAATAAAATTGATCTTATCTTATCTTATGCTGAGGTCTCATGCTAGAGCCGTACTTTTAGAATATCTCAGTACAAATTTACTCCATTACATTTGTACTAAAAATAAAAATCAGTGTTCAGTTAGATTCTGCCAAACTTTATTTGTTTTGCAATAAGTTGAAGAGTTTTTTTTATTTTTATTTTTTTGCCTTGAAAAACCACTGTCTAGACTGGTTAGATTGTTTGTGAGTCTGGTATGTTTAAGACCACTTCAGGGCTTTATTTCTCTGTAGGAAGAAACTGTATAACAGCAAGTAAAAGCAGTGAAAGTATTGTAAACATAGTGTACATGTGATTTTTAGGCGGGCATTCATTAGTGGTTAAACCAGTATAAAGTCAAACCCATTCAGAGCCTCATATGGTTCTGCATTGGTGTCCTGTGATTTTGTGTTAAACTGATGTCCCTGAACTACTCCTTTTATTTTTACATTCACACCTGCATATTCAAACACTGACTCCTTTCTGTATTTGTAATGATTTCAGACTAATGTGGTGGGTGGGGATAGTCTCAGAACAATGGTAAAGTATTCCATAGTATTCAAGGCTGCGTGTAATTTGGAATATTAGTGAATCTTTATTTTCATTGTGATCATGATAGGGAGCGAGTAAAGACAGTATAATATTTCTGAAGTAGATACATGTGTTTTGAAACGCCATTTTTCGTTGAGCTGATGTATAGTTCTGCTTTTCTTGTTGTGACATGTCAAATTGTCTCGCAGGAGAACGGAATAACTGACAGGTCTTCATTCCTGACAGACTGATTAAACTGAGTTCCACAAAATGCTGATCTTATTAACTTATAGATGTTTTTCTGTTTCATTTAATTGTATTCAAAAATATGTATAGAATATCTTTCGTTTTAATTTGCTTACTAAATGTGTATGTAGGCTGCACTGCAAATGAAGGGTTAACAGACTTTAGTATTTAGAGACAGGCCTGTTCGTTTTCTGAGTGATGTTTTTAATTTTAGTCTGGCCTCTAAGAGTCAGCGTAAGTTCAACTCATTTGTAACACCGGTCTAGTCCAGATTTCACAGAGGAGTAATGTTGGCTTCATCAGTTAGTGTGTGTGTGTGTGTGTGTGTGAGAGAGAGAATCTGCATTTGTACTGGGTTGGGTTGACATGACCGATTGACGCAAAGTTGAGGTATGTCTCGGGAGTGTGATGATTTGTTTCTGACTCGCATCACTGGATACACTTAGTGTTACTGAGTATGGAAAAAGTAACTTTGTAAAACACACATTCAAAATTGGGTTATAAAATCCAATTTATAATGTGTACAATGTATCATATTTAACTTCATATAAAAAAAGAAAAGGCAAAAATCTTAATGATGTATAATGCATTTCTATAGTATCATCCCATGGTTATATATTGGCATAACATCCTTGTTTTAAGAAGTCACACCATCCCATTAACAGTGAAATGATTGTGATAATATTATTTATTTTAGCTAGATGAAGTACAACTAGAACTCTGTGTGTAGTCACTACACCTGGTGATTACAATGTGTATAAATAGGATTAAAAAAAAGAGGAAAATGTCTGAAAATAAAATTATTCCAACTTTATAGCCAACAGTGTACTTCTAGTAGTTCAGATTGATCAGTATTGGACCACACATAATAATAATAATAATAATAATAATAATAATGGATTAAATTTATAGTGTTTTTCTACGAACACATACTCATAGCGTGTACAATGGATCCATTATTCATTCGCTCACACTCACATTCTGCACTCTTATGTAATGCCTAACTTTTGCATAGTCCCTTTTGCCCTGTTGACACTGAATAATAATGGAGCTCGTAGCAGTTTGAACGTACACATGCTGTTTGTTCTTATCAGACCTGTTGTTGACTGATCCAGCCGCATCTCATAAGGCTGGTTACTCGGCAACCATTCTAGTTTGTCAAACAACTGACAATGTGTACACAGACAAAGGACAGCGCTTTTAATTTCTCTTGACATTTAAAGACATCCAAGTGTGGATTTTTCCCTGTTGCTTATTCTATAAAAAAAAATATGAGGCAAAAATGTCAGTATTTTTCAGCTTCAGAGATAAACTGTGAGAATTCTTATAGTAGTTTGTGGTTAATGTAAAAGAGAAAACATTGTTCTCATTGATGTCCACTGAGGCCCCTGTCCACACTAACTTTTCCACCCTGACCTCCAGGTAACACAGATATTTGGAAATACTGCTGAATATAGAATTGATTGATTGATATTTATTGTCATTGCACATAAAACATGAACATGTTTCATAGCAAAGAAAACACATTCCATGATGAGTTGTCGTTGTCAGCGCCCCGCTGAATCTATAGGGTTGTGTTGTAATATGGACAAATATGGGTCACATCAGTCACTATATATCATTCTTTGACTTGGAAACCGTTCCAGCAGAAAACAAGATCAGATCAGATTCAACATATAGATACTGATTTGAACAATAGATGATTCTATTGTTCAAAGTAAATACTGTGCAGTTAAAATATGCTTTTTGTCATGAGGAAATCTTATCCCAGGAGGTTCATACATATTTCCATGTACAGTAGCTCAACATCTTCGCATTGTCATGTGATATGTTTTATGAAAACATATTAGTAGCAGAGCAATGAGGTTGTCTTTTTTTTTTTTCTCTCTCAAGCCTATTTTAAAAGATTCTGACTTTACCAAACAGAGGTTTAATTTAGAAAACGACTAATCATTAAGAGCATTGCTAAAACATGTTCTATATTTGTTATGCCTGTTTTTTGTTACCTCGTAGCAAAGCTTAGACTTGGAACCCACAAACAAACCCACACGTATAAAGACAACATGAAGTTAAATACCAAATAATTTGATACAAAAGAATACTCCATTAAATGAGATTTAGGTGTTTGGTGACACCACGATTGTTAATTCTTGACAGATTTGATGTGCACACACAAAGCTTTGAAAAACTGACTGACTTCACCAGCTTCCACCAGGAGCTCACACAGTTTTGGTCTAATGGAGCAGATACTGTGTCACCTTAGTTGGGAGGATTATTTAGTGTGTTTTGCAGTGCTCACTATTACCTGAGGAAACAGAGTAGTATGCATGTTTTGTCCAGGGTCAAATTCCTCTGTCTTGGTTTACAGGTGGGTTCTTTGTGACCTGTTCTTGTGGAAAGTGGGTTACCTACTTTAGTTTTGTCAGTGACAATCAACCCAAATAACCATGCAGAGATTTTTTTTCTGACAGTGGGATTTGTCTGTTTGACTCAACCATCAAAGTCAGAGAGAATTCTTATTGTAGGTCATATTTCCATGTTTCTCTTAATTTTTTTATTAATTTTTTTTTTTAAATGTATCTATTTGTCCAATAATTTCTTAAAGACTATTCACCCAATTGTTTGGACAAAGTCCAATCAGACTGAACCTTAAGCCTTGGGCAGATAAACTTGGTTTGACTCTACTACCAAAAAAGGACAGTTGTCTTTTTTTTTTTTTTTTTTTTTTTTT
>JAPSES010000236.1:6605714-6618975 GCA_029822895.1 Maxillicosta whitleyi
TCATTTCTTTGTTAGCAGCATGTAATTCACATTTCTTTGGGTATGTTTCCAGTGACAAGAATCTAATAAAATAGATTTAAAAAAAAAAAACAAATGTGGCAGTAATATTGCGGGGTGTCAGTCACAATATGTGGGGGAACTGTGTGCTTGGTGGAGGTTTGCGTTCTCTGAGTGCTTTTCTAGTTTATTTATTCCAGCTTCCGCCCCTAAACATGCCATTACATTCTACTTGTAAACAGTGTAAACATCCATCATTGCCGCAGTTTGATAATAGAATGTATGAAACTGTGGAAATAAAATATGCAATTTCTAATAACTTTAGTTGTTTTCATTGTGCCATAGTATGTTTGGCTTTGAATTATGTACATTCATCTATACAGGCTTTTTCATACAACTATTCATATACATGATCGTATGATTACCAGAATATATTTTGTGCTACATACCATCCTGCCACCCCATGAATATTTCTCTAGCTTTCCTCTTGTGTTGTGTAGGGTTGACACAGACCAATTTTAGGTTTTAAATGCATAAATGAACCACATAAAATTTTGTGTATTGCAATAAGGCTTTTTGACTTTGTCAGGAACCTCTAATTGAACAAAAAAAAAATAAAAAATTAAAACAAGTCATGAAATCATGAAATGCTTTGGTTGAAATTTTGACCTTTATGCCATTATAAAAAATAAGATTATAAAGCAATAATTACAAGCAAAACGGAAATAAGTGCATTGTCAGCCAACACACTGACAGCCACAATCTTTAACAGTCATGTGAGATTTTGAGGATTCTCCTTTTGCCTTTTTATCCAGTAAACCTGCACAAAAACACAACAAGCACAGACGGGTATGTCCATACATGTGAGGTCCATTCAGTATAGAGCTGGTGACCTGCAGAGTGAATATCATGGGGTATACTGACAAAAAACTGTGACATTAAAACCAGTATTTTAATGGCTAAGGAAGTGTAACAAAGTAAACAAGAGATGAGAAACAAACAATGATGGATAATTGTTTTTAGTGAATTTTACATCTGATTTAAGACATGGATCAAAACTGATCCTTTTGCATATGAGAAGGAAACAGAAAGCTATAGAAAGGCTAGATCCACCTCTGGTTACGGTGGGCCCTTTTCACACAGACAAATGTTTTAATGTTTAGTGTATTATGTGTTCACAGCACTACATATAAATATATATCTGGATTAAAGGCAGCAGATATCCTTCAATGTCAGTGCCTCATGGTATTCTACCACCTTCTCATGGTATATTAAATGACGAAATGTAAGTAGTGTCAATTTAAGGTCACTTAAAAAAAAACAACAACAACAAGCCAAACCCAGTTGCTTCAAGCATTGACACACTTTAATCAGGAAATGCCAATTAGTCAAAAGATTTCATCTAAAGAAAAAATGTTACAGACAATATCTGTTTTTTATGCATCTCAGAATCTCCAGGACCTTTCAGTCTGACAAATGTATAAATGGCTAAATGATAAGATTTGTTCTGTAACTGTAAATATCTCTCTGCTTTCATACATGTCAAACTGGGCATCAGCGCTAAGTCTCTTTACAGTTTGAGTCATTGTTTGCTGTGCTGTTTTAGGCCACACCCTTCCCCTGAGCTTGTGTGTGTCGGACTCTGACCCAGATCAACACACACCCTCCAATGCACCTGGCTTCAACTACACCTGTACCTGCTGCCCACAAGAGCGCAGAACATAAACACAATAACCAGACTGAGGTACCACCGTAATAACAGATGAAACACTGCTCATTCATATCATTTTGGTTTTCTTGGTGTTAACAGGTGCTTGCTTTACTGATCTCAGGTTGGCATATCCCATGGAGTTACTGTCTTTTGAAAATAATCTGAATGTACCAAAGACATAAGTGTTACTGTGTTACTGCACCTCAGACACATTCAGGGAAGACCTGAGGTAGACAGACCCAGCCCGCCACGCAGATTACCTCTGCAACCACATAGATAAGGTAATAAAAAAATGAAAGCACCAAAACGAAAGCACTTTTCAAAGAGTGCTTTATGAGCATGCAAAGCAGTCAGCAGATGAAGAGAACTGTTTTATAGCTACAGACAGGATGCTGACCAGAGGCTGACATTACCATATCAGTATGTATGCGCTGCTTGAAATGGAAGCTCTGTTGTAAAGGTTTATTTGCCTATATGCCTGTGATAAGTTCTAATAAATATAATCAGATAAATAGCCCATGCCTATATAAGACATAAATTATGTAATTTCTAAATATTTGTCTGAGTAAGGTTATATTTAATCCAACTAATGGAAATCTAAGACATTTTTTTCCCTTCATATTTTAGTGCTCAATCCTCCTGATTTATGAACTGTTAAGCCCTGGGCTATTTGTTTCTAGATAGAATCATTTCACTGTAAATGTTGCTGCAACCTTTGTTTCATGATGCAACCTTTTTTTTTTTGTAGTTCTTTGTCTTGTTCAGTGAGTTTTAGCAGTAGACAAGTTATACTTGTACTAGGATCTGCTTAGTGTTTGCTGAGCAGTGCCAAGTTTGTGTCATTGGTCTGTTGTTTTCTGAGATTATTAATGACATAGGGTGGTCTCTGACTGTTAGTTTATTTTAGGTTCTTGCTCATTTATCTGTTTTTTTTTTTTTTTTAGGTTTTAGCTGACATTTTCCTGGTTATGGGGTTCTATACATATTCTTACCCTGCTCCCTGAAGGGGAGGCAAGTGGTATGGTTTTTGGTCCTGTTAATTGTTTGTGTGTTAACACTTAAACAGCAAAACTATTGCTTAAAGTAATACCAAACTGTGTTTATAGATTACCATTGACCCAGAATATATCTGATTATATTTTGGGAAAAGTAGGTAAAATTCCATTTCAATTCAATTCAATTTTAGTCCTATTTCATAAGAAGGTTGCCTCACAGGGTTAAATAAAAACAAAGGTCAAATATACAGTAGATGCAGGAAGTTAATTTCCTGTTCATCCCCCCGTCCTTAGACCCTCCTTCTTGGAAAGGAAAAACTCCAAAAACCCAGTTGGAAAAGAGAAACCACAGTGACGAGAGATCCACTCCCATCCAGGTCTTTACGTCTCAGATCCAGGCACTTAGTTTATGCACTTGCCTGGTCTGATCAGGTTTAAATTATACAGTTGTGAATCGTCTGTGTAACAGTGAAAGTTAATGTCATTATTTCTAATGATGTTACATAAGGGCAGCATATACAGTGTAAATAAAATGGGCCCCAGGACTGACCCTTGCGACACGCCATAAATAACTCTAGAGTGTATTGATGATTGTTGGTTTACATTGACAAACTGGTACCTATTAGATAGATAAGATTTAAACCAGCAGAGGGCAGCTCCTCTAATGCTTGTGTCCATTCTAATCTGTGGAGTAAAGTATTGTGGTCGAGTGTGTCAAAAGCTGCACTCAGGTCCAACAGAACCAGGATTGAGACCAGTTCATTGTTAGCAGCTAGTAACAGGTCATTACTAACGTTAACTAGTGGAGTTTTGATACTTTGATGATGTCAAAGTTTACTTTTTTTTTTTTTAAATTTGTCAAATTTTCTCCCATTTACCTAATGGGAATGCAAAATTTTGAATGTCTCTAAAAATATCACTTTTGTTTAAATTTACTTCAAACTTGGCCCATATATAGAGGCAGTTGGTATGCTGGCATCACCACACGCATTCACATGGTGACATCAACTGGATCAATGCCAAAATATGCTACAATATGTGTGAGGGGTGGGGGTTATTATGCCTGGCACCACTTGCTTTTGAATTTGCTTGGCTATGCCAGATTGAAAGATCCTTGAATCTTTTCCTAATTTTTTATTCCATGATAATAAAGTATTGAATTGAATCGCATATGTATACTGGTACAAGTGTAGCATTTCCGCGGTAACACAGACAGATCTGTGGTTTGCCCCAGTACCCGAGACGACCAGATTTGAGAGGTTACTTATAGTGGTCATGCTTTAACCATCAGCAGCTACTGCTACAAAGGGAAGACAGAAAACTGATCCATCGGCTCAGTATTTTCATTTATTTAGCTTCTAAGACCATGTTCACATAGCAAAAAGCTTTACAATGAATCACTCTTAATTTTTGCATTTTCCTCTGATCTCTTCATGTAATTCCACATAATGGACTACATATCATTACATCACAGATCACAAAGCTACAGGCCACGCTTATTAAATCCCCAAGCACGAATAGCCAGGTCATATTAAAATTTTGTTAATGGCCAGTTGATAACAGTAATATCTCAAATTGTTACATAATGATAGAAGCAGCATTTGAGATTTGTGTACAAAAATAAGCCTTCAGCTTTGGGCTACAGATGCAACCTCACTAAGAACCTGTTACACTAACTTTTTAAAAAATAAATAGCATTTGGTTCTTGAAAAAAGCATGTGGCATCTTCTCGCATCCATAGCAGGAACATGCCCAAGGATGAAGAAGCTAAAATATTCTGTAGAATCAAAGCTGAAAGAGAAACGAATCATGTGCCGAAAGACTGATGGCTCGTTGTCGACATCAGCAAGGTGTGTGTGTTCACTGGGCAGGACCCTTAGCAGCATCAAACATCTTCTTCCTTCCTTCCATCCCTGACATGGCCTCCACGTTCTTCCTCCAGTCACTGTCCTCTACTGGCCTCTTCTGAAGAATCAAAACAGTTGGTATAACGTAAAATAAACAGCATAGTTATTACTCATAAAGTAGTGTTTTTAAAACTATTATTCTTTTTGTTATTTTACAAATCTTTATACTTCAGCCCCATTTTGATAGCAGTGAATCCCCTGTGAGAAAACTGTAGCTATACCAGCATAACTGGTTTGCGGACACTCACACACACACACTAAATACACACAAGATACACACTAACAGTGGCCAGTTTACACACACACACACACTGACCAATGAGCAGAACTGGACTCAAAAGCTAAACTCCTGTATACAATGGGATCATTGTTTGGTGTACTGTACCTTCCCTCAGACACACATGGTCGCCGCCCTGCTGCTCAGTATCTCAAACACACCCTTTACACACTCATAAACACACTTTTCAGGTATCCCATAGCACTGATGTCACTGGTCTGGCTGAACCTTTACAGTAGCTCAAACCTGCAAACTAAGGCAGGTGCACATCTAATACTGTAACTAAGCCGGGATTGATAATGTGGATTCATGTGTTTTCGCAGTTTTTCACTTTTTCATTCACGTGTCACATGTTGTTAATCCCAGATGTGACAAATGTAGTTGACACATTCCAGTAAAATTAAATATGACTATCCTGTTTGGGTATGAAAACTGGAAGATTGTTCTTTTGTGATGTTTTTCTGTTGTGGAGCGAAGACACATTTCCTTTCTAAGGTGGACGGTGAAATGTCTTCTTGCACAAACCTTCTCAGTGTCCTCCTTCTTCACAGACTTGAGGTTGGCTCGCAGGTCCATGGACACTTTGTGCTTGGAACCCAACAGGGAGCGGAGGATGGCGTCAGCAGATACACGAACACGTCGTAGGTTAGGCCTCTTAAATTTCCCCCTCAGATCCAACACCTTGATGTTCAGGTCTTTAATCTAGAGCGGAGCCAGAGAAACTCCAAATTAATGCAAGGATTTGTCAACATGAGAGGAATTTTACCAGCACTAGACTAAAACGTCCACTTCTTCTCTACCTCACGTGTGTTGAGCATGACTTTGGCTTCGATGTCGTACCGCTCCTCATCGACTACATCTATCTTGGCATGGAGTTCTTTGCAGAGGTCCTATTAAAAACATATTTAAACAGTTTGCACTTAGTAATATGACCTGGTTAGAAAGGTATTGGTTCTTGGAAACACCCTCCTCCTCTGTCAGATTTATATAATAGATCCATAGTGCCTTAAAGTCCTCTGATGACACAGGCATAATTAGAAATATAATATGTTGATGTTAACTGGGTTTTGATGAATAACTGGTGGAAGTAAGTTGCGCAAGAGACTTCTGTTTGGGAATGCATTCAGGCAGAAAAAAAGATTTTGGCGTGCATTCACAATGAATGCCTTTTAGCAGTATGGGAGATGCAGCTTTTTTGGCAGCTTTCACTGGTTTTGAATTACTGAGAAACCAGTGCGGGGAGTGTAAAATAGGAAGGATGTGGGAGAATTCAGGGAGGTTGAGGGCAAGTCACCTGTAGTTGTGCAAGGCTCATGCCGCCGGTGTTTAGGGGAGGAGCTCTCTCTGCCAGATACTTGTGTTTCTCGTCATCTTTTACCAGGACCTCCTGTTCTAGTTCTTCTTTGGCTTTAGCCACCATGAGACTCTGCACAGAAATGATACATAATGTTCAGATTGTGTCTTTGTGTGTGACTGAATAATCAGAGTATGCTCTATGGTACAACACTTGTCATGTTTATATGTTTTCTGGTCACACTGAGAATGTTTCCTGATTATGAGCTAATTATTATTACACACTAAATCCTGTGCTGCCCCCCAGTGGTCAAATTTATGTACAGATGGGAGTTTTGCTTCTTTCTTACCTTGAGCATCAGTTTCCTTGAAGCAGATATCTTTGGTTTCTGCTGGATTTAGAACAAAAGTCAGCTTTTTTTTCTCTTAAATGTAACTAAGTGACTTGTTTTATTTGAATAATTTTTGATTTGCAACCAACTTCCGTTCACCTTACCTCTTGCCTGTAAAAGAGAGATGGACAAGATTAGAAAGTCCAGAATTTAGGGATAATACAATACAATACAAACAGTAAAAGCTCAGCAATATTTGCAAAGCACTGTGTAGATGTGTGTGGGGGAGTGAGTGAATAGTCTATAATAAGAACACAAAGCCTGATCACTCACATATGCTCGGGCATCTTGTTGATGAGACCTCACTGGAGGAGAGACAGGACAGATTAGAAACGCACACACACACACACACGCGCGCACACACACACACACACACACACACAACAGTTGTCGGCGTTTGTTCATCAGCTTTTGGAGAGCTAGATCATCTTTCCACTCTTCTCCATCATGCTGTTTTAGTTTTAGAGTCGGATTAAACTTGGCTGGACCATGTCTTTTGGAAACATAGTAATGTTTCCCCCAAATATACAAAGCACTGTAAAAACTGTGACACATTAGACATGGCACGAGGTCTTTACGTGACTAAACGTGGCACTTCATCCCTATGGTATTGTTTTCACCTATGTCATCACCTTATCTCACCCATCCTGTCTCAGTCTACCCTCTGCCCTTTATCACATCAGTGGCAGATTTGCGACCCCCACCCCTCCCCCATTTCACCTTACCGCACCCTTCCACGCTTTATGCCCTTTTATCCATTTTATTAGGTGGGCAGACTAATGTTACATAAAACCACCCCAGCATAACAGGGTTACAAGTTGCACTGGTGGATTAGGAAAATTCCTGCCTGATAGTCATCCCTCATCCATCTCTCCTGCCTCTCATCCCCATCTTTCTCCTCAGGATTATCTCCGGGAGAGGAATTTAGAGTGGCCTGTCTCCCCAAATAGACCCGAGGACATCTGATAGACAGCTGTGGAGGGTGATTGTGCTCTGGGGTGCCCAGCCTGGCTCAGGGATTTACCGCTAGTAACTCATGGATGCTTATGAGTCTCTGTGGTGCAGCCAAGTTGGCAGAGCAAAAATAAAATTACAAAAAAAAAAGCCAAAGGTGCTTTGGAAAGTTCATGTCAGACTCAGATTTAAGCTGCTTTGGCTCCAGATCTGAGTATTTTGTATCATTTCTGTTTAGGATGAGTAATTTTTTTGAAAATTAAATTAAAATTCACAGAAAGGTGTGAAAATTACACGTAAAAACAAATCTCTGCTACTTTTTCTATTAGAAATCCTAACAATAAATTGTACAATAATAATAATGATAAAAAAAAAAAATCCTGATCAGTACTTCTGCTTGGTCAGTGGTTGATTCAGTCCTACACAAAAAAAGTATTGATGAAGCCCAAAACACACATCAAAGACAAGATTTTACCAAAAAAAAAAAAAAAATCAATCCTGACTGATTTTATATTTATATCATTAACACAAGTTATGAAGCAAACAAAGCTCCAGCCTGATTATAGATGTTTACATTACCCCTAAATACTACAGATCAGAGGTTCACTTACCAGCACCAGTAACAAAGAGAGATGCGACAACAGCCGAGGCAGGATGGACAGATCAGAGATGAGGGTCCCTCTATTTAACTGCACCTCCCATTGTCCAGTTCTGTCTTTCTCTTTTGTTAGTGGAGGCTATTATTAGGATGCCTATCTCTCTTACTTCCTAAATTTGCTCTGTCCGTTTGTCTCCCATAGATTCACTATATAACGCAGACAAGCACTTAGAGCCTGTGGATTTGGCTTCAAGCAACACAGTTGCCATAAAAGTTATTTTAAAATGAAAAGAATGTAAAGAAAGAGTTTTGTGAGAAAGATAACGAGAAACCGAACAGGTGTTGAGGCATTTTGTGGTGTTATGAACAGAAAATCAAATATGCAATTATTTGGAGTAGATTTTCAGGATGTGGGAGTAAAGTATGTACAGTATAGTGGATTTTAGGACAAAAATAAACTAAAAGTACAACGTATATACAGAAAGAGTATCCATATAAAGATCTGCAGTCATGAAAATGTGCAAAAAACTCAGACACCTTGTCTAACAGTGGATGAAAAATGTCTTAACAGGACACAGACAGACCTCTAGTGGTTTGACACCCACATAACACACACAAACTCCATGTGGTGAACAATGAAAAACAAAGTACCTTGAGCAAACTGTTTTGAAGTCCGCTGTTCTGACAACCATGTCATATTGTGGCATCTGTGACAAAACAAACAAACAAACAAACTTGTCAAGTGTCATTACTATGACTATTTAACTGGCAAATATTTCATCAGTAACTCAAACCAGACTAATCTAAATTAGCCTGTGGGATTTGGGGATTTGATTGGTGATACTTAGCTTTATTACATGTATGATTTTTTTTATTGTCATTCTGTCATTCCTCGATAGTCTGGTGGTTAAGTGCAATAAGACGTCATCAGTATCCAGTCTCTCAGGCTGTGTTTGCTCATATTCTCTAGTGGAATGTGCTGTTCAAACATAATAACTTCCATTCACACACATGCAATGATATCAAAAGCCAAATCCTACAGAAGGAGGCAGAAGGGTTCATTTTAGTTTATCCATTCATACATTTAAAAAAAAAAAAAATCAACTTTTAACTTTTACTTTTAACGTCCAAATACATATCATGGCATGAAATCCTGGGTAATTTGAGTAATCCCCCTGGTCCTACATGTCACCCACACCACATACTGACACCTCTACAGAGATCTCCTCCACCCTCTGTGTAATGTGTGTTTACACCTTCCCGTGTGCAGTTAAACAAACAAGCTGATCCCTCATTGTGTCTTCTCTCTTCTCCCTGCAGTGCTACTGGCCCTTCGCTGACTCATGTGGTGTGGCTAGCTTTGGGGCTTTCCACAGTAACTAGAGAAGTTGCTACACAATCAACTCTTTATTCCCTGACCCACACAGAGCTCCATAACCACACAGTGACTGCCATATCCTCCACACACATACACAAGTATGCTTGAATGAACAACATACGTAAAAAGACCCGCTAACAAGAGTCTGCTATCGCTGAGAAGTTGCTGAATTTCACGCTGGGTGTGCACAGCAGCTTCTGTAAGTGAATATGCGTGGGTGTATGTTTGTGTGTACATGCCCAAGGCTCTTGGTGATTCTCATTAGTGTTCTGCACAGCTCAGAACGAAAGGTGTCCTGACTTCAGCATACACGCAAGAGAAGGAGAGCAATGACACAATGAGTGTGTTTGTGTCTGAGCTGTGTGTATTTTCCACAGGCTATAACAGCAAGGTTACGCCACAACTGGAAACAGATGAGCTTAGCAATTAATGGTCTGCACTGAAAATAAATTGCAGCTGACTGTTTAGCTGTATCTCTATTGAATTTTTTGTTTTTTTTTACTTTCTGGAGAATTAAAACATTGTATATGACTAGAATCTTTAAAAAAAATGAGTCAACTTTTCATTGTTACTAGTAAAAATTTATTTTATATTGTAATACTGTACAGGGTTTCAGAAAAAAAACAAACAAACAAAAAACAATAAGACAACTTTTCTTCACGTTAAACTTTCAGAATTGTTCAGTCATTGACAAAAAAATGATATGTGTCTATCAAAAGTAAGACGAAGAAACAGAAAGACTCCTTTTTCAACAATATTAACCCATAAAGACCCAAACATCCAGTGGCAACTAACTGCACCTACTGTAATAAAAACATGTAATACCTGTTGATCCACTCATTCTATCAATACATGTAAAATGCACGTTGTCATCTTTACATGATCATCAGATATGACCCATTTGGACGTTCAGAGGCTCTGTATTGCTTCTACAACATTGATTCACCAATAAAACCCATGGAGTTTGATAAATAACAGTAGATGGACACGCTTGGTTTATGTTCAGTTAATGATAAATTTGCTGAAAATGCCCTTTCTTCAGTTTTCTCTGTTTTGATATAATAACCTCAGAATTCAGAGTTTTCACGAATATCAGCTAAATAAATATATGGGAAAATACATGATTTACACTGAAAATGCAAAATACAGAAGATAATATTATTATAAATGGTGATAAATCACTTAAGGAAAGTCAAATAGAGAGACAAATTCATTTGGGCACTGCCAGAAAAGTACCACTGAGTCTTTATGGGTTAAATGGGTCTGTGTATCCAAGCAGAGATGAACATGAAGGCACAGGAGGTGGCTGTAGTTTCCGGGCAGTGACACCGTCACCACGTGCAGAGGTCGCCACACTGACCTCCACCAGTGAGGTCAACGTGGTAGAGTTTCCCATTTAAGATTCCTATTAACAGAACATATAGGTATTTAAGATACCAATGTTGTCTGCCACATTAATCATCATCCACTGACATCTCCTCTGTTTCCTATGCATCCCATCATGCAGCTGAGCCACAGAATCAAGTTGATCTCATGATGTGCCCTTCTTCACTTTCACTGGTTGGTTCCAAGGAAGCAGTAATTCTGCAGAGACAAAAACAGGCCCATTATTTAATTACTACTTCATTGTGTATATTTAGCTTTGAAGCAGGTGTCTAACTCGTAGATACTGCATCCGTAGTGAGTTAATGTTACCACGGCTACTAAGTTAATTTGGGCACATGACTACGGCATCTCTCTTAAGGATGCCTCGTCGTGGATTCCTGGACTGTGAGCTCATAGTTCAGGCTTACACTGTCTCTTCATGAACATTTGAGATTTCAGTGAGCAGTTTTCAGTAAATAGCACTGTTGTCACATGATGACATTAACTGGTGGCATTAAGCCGAAGACAAGTACTGAATTCAGCTTTTATTCACCTCAAATGCCCATTATTGTTAACATTGGAATAGAAAAAACAGAAGAGAAGGTTGTATCCGTGTGTGTGTGTGTGTGTGTGTGTGTGAATGTGTGAGTGAATGTGTGTGGGCATGTGAGCGTCTGTGGTGGTTAAAAATACTTGCCTGCCTGGTGAGGGAGAGGCAGGCAGATGTTATTTTGGAGGCTCACATTGCATCGTAATTATGTCCTCAAGAGAGAGAGGGTTTGTATCCTAAGAACACTACTGCGCAGTAAAGGCAGAGGACCGTAGTAAGGAAACTGAAATGCCTTTGACTTTCAACGTTGAAGTGGTACTTGTAAATAACTGCAGCTATGAGGCCTAACTGCCTTTTAGTTATGTGCCACCTAGTCCCCAAGAGTCTGGATGTTTTCATTCCATCCAATCACTGCAGAGCTTCTTTCAGCATGAGCAGACCTTCAGCCACATAACAGCCTATTAACAGGGAAGTCAATTGAGACACCTCTAATGGGTTCTTGAATATTTGTCTGACATGGAGCTACTGAATGGGAATATAAACAAACAAATACATGGGGTTTTGTAGCTAGTCATCAGGATCTGGATAAACTTTATTATCCCATCTGGGAAATTTGTTTTGGACAATATTTGGACACATCTAATAACAAAACACACTCAGTCACACAATTTTGTAGTCAGCATATTTTTGTATTATGTATTACACCTCATCTATATAATGTACCTATAAAATAATCCCTGTTCACATAGGGATAAAAAGTTAGGCTGGAACTGCATAGGGCAGAACTTAGAAGATTAAAGGATCATGTTTTAAAACTAATTTACAATGAAACATCCCATTAAAGTGTACAAGTACGAAAAATACTCAGATATTATTACTATTACTTATACTATTATAATATAAAGTGTCAAAGATTATCTTTGTGACAGACGCTCCACTACATGTAAATATATGGAAATAAAATGTGTACCTTTAGGATCAGAGCTCCACGTCCTCCCCGGTGCTGCCCAGGTGAGCTGAGGACAGGTGCCGGTTCCTCCCGGTCTGGACTGCCTGGAGGTTTTTATACCGGACCAGAGCCAGAGCGATCTCCGCGTTCCACGCCGTGCCGTCCTGTGGACACCGAAAGTCTATTTCCTTGCCCGTGGCCATAACCACAGTAAAATACACCAGCCCACGCTTGTACTCCACGCAGTCCACTGTGGCCATGCGTTCAAAGCGCAGCTCCTTGGCTCCTGAGCTCCACGCCGCGCACGGAGTATCACCTCCTCCTCCACCTCCTCCTCCTCCACCTCCTTTGCAGTTGTGCAGCCGCAGCCCGTCCTCAGTCAGGACGCAGCGCTTCTTCTTCCACAGCTGGAGGAGTCCGCTGCTGCGCTTCTCCAACAGCCCGTCCCTCATCACTTTCACCGGCAGAGACATGGCAGCACACCCCCAGACAGATCTACTTATTCTGCAGATGAATCAATGGAACAGCCTCCACATCCCATGTCATGTCAGGATCAGGTGTGAGCCAACAAACAGGAGTAGATACTTTTGTATGGTCTTAACAGTAGGCTCTAACCCATAAAACTGTTTTGGTCTCCGGTGTGTAGGTCGTGGAGGTTGGTAGTCTGGTCTGCCTGGATATGTTAGAACATGCCCGGCTCCTCTTGGACCTTTTACCCCTTCAACTCGCACCCCGCCTCCTCCCAGTGACGGCACAAGGAGATCCAGGGCAGGCTGCCTGTGTGTGTGTGTGTGTGCTTCTCTCTCTCTCTCTTTCTCTTTCTCTCTCTCTCTCTCTCTCTCTCTCTCTCTCTCTCTCTCTCTCTCTCTCTCTCTCTCTCTCTCTGTGTGTGTGT
>JAPSES010000236.1:6619075-6644757 GCA_029822895.1 Maxillicosta whitleyi
CTATTGGTGCAGTTAAATCCACTGAATGTCTCCTGGAATCAGAACCAAAGGTGGTGACGTCAAATATTACATGTGTGGCTGTTTTTTGTCCAGGCAGTGTATTTCCTCTCACCTTAAACCGAGCCAAAGTGTATATAATGTGAAGTATATATAAGGTTTCCACTTCCTCTACTGATATAACTTAACCACAACATTTCATTTCAGATAGGTGTATTTTTGTACAAAAGTAACACAAATGTATTCCTGTCCTGCTTCATGAATGTGGGAACAGAAGACACCATATTGTAATGACTCACATTAGCAGTTGTGAAGTGAAAAAACTGCAGTCACCAAACTGAGCTGTTTGGCTGTTTGCAAATAAAATCTTTTAAAAGCTTTCTGGAGGTTTCAACCAGCTGGTTGTGGAAAGGGGGTGGGGGCTCATAGTGGGCTAGTCCCAGTCTTTAAAAGTCTTTGGCTGTCGTGGGACTGTGGTTGTGGCCTTGTAATTGGTCCCAAGCAGGCGTTAGGAACTGATCTAAAGTGTGTTAGGCTCCTCTGAAGCTGCATTTACACAGAGGGTGGGATGACACTGTAATAACTGTAATTTAGCGAGCGGAGGAAGGGAGGGAAACAGGGATAGGCAAAGAAAAGAAAAAGGTCGAGAGGGTTGAAAGATTAAAAGGGGAGACCGAGTAAGGTCGTTTGGTTCACGTATTTTATTAAAGAGGAAAAATAAGGCCAAGATTAAAAACCAGGTTAAATATTTGACAGCCTTGATTCTTGTGGAAGAACAAAGCACAATGTAATTTGATTATGACTGTCTTTAGCACAAAAAAAAATGCCCCGTGAGTGAATGGTCTCTCTGTGGTTACGTTCACTGAGGTTCAGTCATGTGTAACATGATCAGCTCTTACATCTTCTCAAGAGCCTCTAATGAAGACCTGAACATTTAATGTGACTGTAGCACCATGTGGTCTTTCAATTAGACCGCAGACCCCCTGACCTTGTCGCTCTCTGGAGAGGTGTATTTGAGCTTGCATTTGCTTCTCCACAGCATGTGTGTAGATGTATGTGTGTGACAGTACGCAGATGGTGTTTGAGAGATAAATGTGATGTGGACTGTGGATCACTTTTCGTCCTCCACCGAGGCTATTCCCTGATATTCCCCACGGACACTCTCAAAGTCTGTCAGTGCTCTCTCTAACACACGCACTCGTACAGTGCAGACGTATATAAACATAAAGGAGGTCATGCTTTACATCTGGTTGTAGAGCTCTGTTGACAGGATCACACACCCATCATTAAAAAATCATGAAACAATAAAATACAAGTGTAGTTTTTAGGTTTTAATAGACAGCTGTTCCTGTTTAAAAAGACACAGAATTTGCTGAAGCTGAAATGTTTTTAACACTCAGCATTTGGGTAACACTAACAGTGTGTTTTACCAAGACAATTTTTTTTTTTTGTACATTTTCTGCATTTTTATGTATCATGTGAGCTGAGTACAAAACAATCCCTGTCTTGGTTTTAGTAGAAGTCATATTGATATACATTTAACACAAGTGCTGTACATGCAACCCTGCAAAGTCTATTTAATGTATGTATCAACAGATAAATAAAATCAAATAAATAAATAAATATAAGTAAATAAAATAAAAATTAAATAAAACATTAAATTTGTTTGTCAAACAGAATATAATGCATACGTTTACAGTATGTGCAACAGCATCTGATTTGTTATTAACATGTTTCTGTAGCAAAGTAGTAAGATATCGTGTGTGTCTTTGCTTTTAATTAAACTATTAAATGAGAGTTGAATGACAAAATGGAGTTTATCATCTTAAATATCACATTTATGGGTCAATGCTGCAAATTTAATCTCTTCAGTCTTCAGTCCATTTCTCAGGTCTGAAAATGCTATTCACAAAATAAGTCTGTTTCATAAACAACAATGGTTTTTTTTTGCATGATTTAATTTCATAGACATAACGTAGAAAAATAAAATATTTCAAAATGTATTTGCATTTCCGTTAAATTTTTGTTAACATTACCTCACATGTGTTTTCTATACATATATAGTGACCATATAAAGTGAGACATTTTCCTGTGAAACTGGTAAAATTATTTTTAAAAATTCAGGAGGAAATGTATTTTAATAGAGTTACAGTGATTTTCAAGGACATAAGTGTGAAACTTTAAATAACAAAACATTTATAAATTAGTAATTGTTTCATAGTGCATGTATGGCATCTTTTTATGCATTAATTTTTTTTTAATCACACAAAATGTTTAGGCATCACACCATTAATCCTTTATACAGATGAAAAATTGCTCACAGCAACATTTTAATGGATGTGGAGGTGGGAGGACATACTGTGAAAACAATTAAAGAACAAAATTGAACTTGTAGTCGTGCTTTAATCCGACCCCTATGTGATTCTCATCACTTATACCCAGAATATGTGTTAAAAATGTTAGGAATAACTTCAAATTTATTCATTTATTAATCATGAAACCTCATTAAATCATTCTGGAAAACAAAACAAAACAGAAGAACCACTCTGAAGTTCTTCTTAGATCTGTTATCTCTTACCCATCAGACCATTATTGTCCTGTTCTATCATTAGCCCTATTGTACAAATTTAAACCTAGAATAAAGGTAAATGTTTTGCAATAAAAAAAATGATATAATATCACTTTATATTCTCCGTTTCATCCCTTGCCACCTGTTTAATGCCCTTGGACAGTGCAGTGAATTATGTTGTCATAACCTCTGCTGCATCTACTCTTGGACAGTTCATAATCCTCTTTTGCCAATCTAATCAGACAGACATATGCCGAGCTGGGCTTGGACAGTGATGAGTGGTTTAGTAGCTTTGAAGAGATGATCAGACATAAGCATGGACTGGATTATGTTCTCACTCAACATCATGAGAGTGGCAGTAATCACTATTTAAGGATTAAAATCAAACTTTACTCAAACTTTAATGTGTCAAGAGTTAGTATGTGTAAATCCAACAGCACTGTAAGGATCAGGGAGCAACTGGCTACGACTACTTTCATCAAATTAGTAATACATTTACGATTATAGAATATTAAAGGGGTTTACCACAGTTGTTTTTTTCAGAGTCTACAGCACTGTGCAAAAGTGTTTGGCATTTAGCTTTGTTGTTTTTCAGATGTTGAAATGAACATTTATTTATTTATTATTAATGCACATTTATTTATCTTATTCTTTTCTCTTCAGATACAACAATAAAATGCGCACAGCTTTAAAAACACACAAAAAACTTAACTAATAGGGTTCTAAAGGTTAAAGTCAATATTGATGTGACCCCTGACCACATGACAAGAACCAGCATAAATAATTACAAACATCTGACATGTGTTAAATGAAACCTAGTATAAAACATCAGGAAATTAATCCAATAAATCTCATATTGTCTGAACAAAACCATTAAAAGACATGTTAAATGTAATTTAACTTAATTAATTACTATTATTATTAATTACTTACTTAATTTAATTTATTTGCACGTTCAGAAGCTCTGTAGTTACTGTGAAAACATTGTCATGTTCTACAATGTTGATTCACCAGTAAAACTCATAGCGTTGGATCAATGACAGTGGATGGACACACTTGATTTATTTTCAGTTAATGAGAAGTTGGTCTGAAAACATGCTTTTTCTTCAGTTTTCTCTATTTTTGATATAATAACCCTCAACTTTACTCTGAGCATTTGTGAACACCTGCATGAGTAATAAGTCAAATGTTGGAAAATACCAAATATTCACTGAACCCCCCCCCCAACATTCACGAGATAATATTACAATGAATAGTGATAAACCACTTAAGGATGATTAAATATAGAGAAAAGTTCATTTGGGAATGGCCATAAATGTCAAACTGGGTCCTTATGGGTTATGAAAAATGCACAAATATGAACTTTATTAAGCCAATGAATCTAATGTTGGTTTAGTACTTTTTTTTTTTTTTTTTTTACAGTACCACACATGAGTGTGTAGCAGAAAAGCCACACCTTGTGAACTATAAAATTCTTGTCAAAAAGCCTCCCTTTTCCATCAGTGATTTTATTGTCACTGACAGAATTTATTAAACACAAAAGATGCCTTGTGATGTGTGTGATCTGTCATTCTATGACAGGTATTTCCTTTGGATTTCATCCCCAGAACTGTCAAAAGTCAGATCAAATTAAAATTCAGCTTCTGTGAGTTGGTTCACGTTCTGTTGTGTGCACAAAGAACCGACTCACTTGTGTGTTGTGGTGGTTTTGTGTGTGTGCAGCTGAATTATACGTCTAAGTGGTCTTCATCACACTCACTGTGTGTTTTATTTCTTAGTCAGTGTCACATTCCATTCTTAGTTGTTGAATTTGCACACAGTATGTGTATCGTATGTGAGTGCAGTTAATCTCTTTACGTGTAAAATCATGCAAGTTGCTCGTGAGTGTCTCTTCTTTCTCTCGTGACCTTTGATAGAAATCTGATGCCATAATAATCCATGTATCATTCGTTGTTTTCATATTCAATTGAGAATCCACGATTGGAAAATGAAAAAAAAAGGTTCATTATTTCATTATTCATGTATGAACCAGCAATCAAAAATGAGCTTTTCATTCTTTTGATTGTACGCACAAATTAAAAAGTTGAAATAAGCAAATGGACCAAATGTCAGGGTTCATGTTGACATATGCGAGTTGGTGTGACCCAGAAGTTACTTACGTTGTGTGTTATGTGAAGTGGCTTCTACTTAGATTGGTTACCATGGCTGCACTGTATTAGACAAAACAACAATACCTTGTCATGTCGGCCACCTTGAGATTAAAGTGTTTGTTGCCTCTGAATAACACGAAAGTCTCCATCCTACCATCGAATGCATTAGGCAGTATAGTAGCAAACCCACGACTGCCCAGCTCAACACACGAAGATGTCAGTAACTTCCGGGTCACACTAAATCACATATCAAAAATCTCAACATGAATCCTGACATTTGGTCCATTTGAGTATTTCCAAAAACTTTTTTTAAATTTTTGATTTGTACGTGAATAATGAAATAACAAGTCATTTTAGGATAGGAATAGGAAGCCTTTATTGTTATTATACAAGTATAATGAGATTGCAAGTTTTACCATAGTGTGCACACATAAATAAACAAAGGAGAGGTATGTACAATAAAACTACCATAAAAAAATAATATAAGCTACTAATTACAAGAATTAACAAACTGTACAATAACTATAAAATTAACGAATTTCAACGAATAATACATGGATTGATGGTTCCATTTTCTTTTCCTCTTGTCCTTGTACCTCTGAAACAGATATTAAAATGTAAAGCTAACTAATTACTTTTATATGCAGTAAATGGTCCAGTGATTAGTTCTGACTAATTAATTGTAACAAATGACACTGGATAGTGTGTGAAGGAGAGTGAGCATCACAAGTTTTATATCAAACACATGGGAGGATACACCCTTCGTACTTATGCACACATATGCAGGTACATGAGCAGAAACACACACATTCACTCAGACACACAAAGGAAATCCTTACTTTTTAATTAGTGCCACACACTGAGCCATCCAGCCCTTGAATGGAGATATATTAAGACAAAGCTGCCGCATCTCCTCCCCTCTCTTCCTTCCTCACCCCCGGGTCATTTCCTTACAATGCAGAAGACATTTAGTGCCGCATTAGATTGAGCAAGAGATAAGGAAATAAAAAGGAGGGAGAAGGGTGAATTGAGGAATGGGTGAATAAGTGCACACACTCAAGATCCTTTTTGACCTCTGGGATGACTCCCAACCCAGGGAGTTGAGTTATGGAGTCAGTCATGTGTGTAACCTCTCTGTGTCTCAGCGGGACCACACACACTCCCCCACTCAACCAAGACTGGAGTCACAAAGACATCTATCTGTCAGATTAATAACCCACGGAGAATCAAGTACACATTCACATGCCAGAATATGAGCACATACTTCTGAGATGCAGATTTCTGATGTTAGCGATCACTTCAAACATGTTTTTCTAATTATATATTTTCATTTTTCAACTTGCATCTGTATTCTCACTGTAAGCATTTTACTGTAGTTGTAATTTACAGACACAGCATCATTTACTTAAACGGAAAGCTATGATGATATCTGCTTTACGCACACCAAGCTGTAACCAGGCAACCAGCCTCTGCAGCACAGAATTGTGGGATACCCCTGGGAAGTGTGCTGAGAATGTCAACACTGAGCTGTGAGGGAGCGTCCACAAAGAGCAATACCTTTTAAAGCACACCCACAGACACAAATACAGTTTTTTTTTGTTTTTTTTTTTACCTGCTTCTCAGGATCATACTTGTTTGTGGTTTTTTTCTCAGCTGTGTGTGATTCATGTGTGACATTCGCTCTGGGAGAGAATGGTGTTTTTGTTGGATTAACATTTGTGCCTCCGGAATCAGGAGTTGGCTGACACACTCACAGTATTGTCATGGATAGCCTTTAAATGTCTGAATCGCCTAAATGCTTTAGCCAGTGACTCATGCTGTGCATCATCAGCACTGACTGGGACCAGTCAGGGGGAAAAGAGTCACTCATTCACACAAACTGTGCATTTCTGACTCATACTGGAGCCGTATGCATTCATACGCTGTATCTGTATTTTGTCAGTAAACAGGACATCCATTGCCGTGTTATTGTACTGCTGTGTTCTTGAGCCTTCCCTTGAGTGTGTGTCATGGTCTGGTATTCTTCCCTGTGTCCTGTGGACCCTATGCGTTAGCCTGTTAGCACACATAAGCCTATGTATGATTACAGTTGAGGCGGCGAAGCAGGATATCCCCTCTCTGTCTTACAGGCTTCCTCTGCTCCTCGGCACACATACAGAGATCCTTCCTCACCCTGTTCTTCTCCTCTTCCTCCTCTTCTTACTTTCCTTGCATCATTTCTCCTTTTTCAACACCAGCATACTCTAGTTGGCTTCCTCTGCGACGTCTGTGTTGATTTTGAGCCTCTTCATATATTTTATGTTGTCACGCTTACCCTCATCATCTTTGTCTCACTTATCTGCCTCATTCACACTCACCCCATCCTTTAAACAACTTTTGTTTTTTGTATTTACACACAGAAAAAAAAGATAAAAAGGAAAACCAAAAGGGAGTGGGTGTCAATGGGGAGTGGGTGATGGTGACAATACATGCCATCTGCTTAGCTGATAGGAAACGGTTACTCTTGAAGTCTGAGACACGCTGATATAATTAGTTAATTCTCTCTTCCATACCAGTACTTTCCCTTTTAAATAGATACACCATGTGCAACCCTCCAATAACTTACAATTATGTTTATTTTGCAGTTTAATTACTTAATGCTATTAGATGTATCTAATTATTCTTCAACCCTGAGTGAATCTAGAGTCACAATTTGGAGTTTTGAATGATTTTTCAAAGGATGACATGGGCATCTTACAGTTATTTACATCCAAAATCGCAGCTTTTCTCTCTTCTCTAGCTGTAATTTTCCTTTCAAAGCTCAAAACCATGTGCAACCTTGTCCACATGCATATAATGAACCACAGAGTGTGTGTGCGTTTGTGTCCCACTGGCTTCTTCACATGACTCCTGCAGGAATATAGTGGTTAATCTGTTCTAAACTGTTTAGAGATGCTAGGGCAAATATACTCATGTAAAGTACAGGGACAGTCTGACTGCATGCCACTCTGCCTGTCTGTCCTGTCTCTGGCTGTTTTTCACTCTGTTTTCAATCTGTCCATTCATCCCTGTATCTCCATCTACCTGTCTGCCCTAACTTTAATTGAAGGTTCCTTTATGTATGTGTGTGTGGAACCATTTGCCCCTCATGATTGCAAATTTCCCAAGTCTCCAGCCAGTGTGGTCAGCCCACAAACACCTTCACACACACACATGGGCATATACACAACACACCAAGTCCGCTATGTGCTGAACGCGTAGGGTAACACCGAGAACTGGCACTCATCACAGTCCTGCCTCTCTGATGTCAGTCCAGATTGCTCAGGTCAGTCAGTCAGACAGCATGGTGTGTGTGTGTGTGTGTGTGTGTGTGTGAGTAGCTACAGAGTGGGAGGCTAAGCAGAAAGAGAGTGAGAAAATATATGTTTACATCAGCCATATATTAAAGTGATTAGACTGTGGAGCCAGAGAGACGAGCACTAGAACAAACAAGTAGTTGTGCGCCGCCAACAGACACTTGACTTATGTGTGTATGTGCTTTCAGAAGCATTGACGCGTGTCTTTTCACCACATGCATCTGTGCACCACACAGACCTGCCTTGTGCATGGTCACCCTCCTTTGACTAACTCAAATCCCTCATCAGGGAGGTATAAGAGCTTACGTACAACACCTATTAGCCTTAAATTACCCCCCTACTGGCCTGCTACCAGCCCCAGAGCCCCCATAACTGTCACCACACAGCCATGGCCTCGGTGTGGCATACCACCTCAACATTGGGCCTTTATTAAACCGAGCTGCTTCTAATTAATAGCTTTGACCATTATACAATAAAACACCCATTGTATGTGTGTATTTTTGTCTGCTGCTGGGCTCCTGTATCACATACGCTACCAGAAAGCAGTACGTGACGGTTTATGTGTGTCATTTTTTAGGTTCAACTGGCGCCAGTTTGGTTACTGTTGAAAAATGAGCAGTTATTAAAGTGCAGCTCCAATATTGAGTGTGGAATGTGACCAAACAGGACGTTGCTTGTTCTAGCTCTGGTTTAGTGTCAACCGATTTATGCAAATGTAACAGAAAACGGGCACTCGCTTGTTTGAATATGAGTCTCAGTCCTGATAACATCACAGCTACTGGCATAACAGCTTGCAGAAAAGAGAGAGTAAAGTGCGCTAATGGTAATACACTACACCACTTAAGAACTTTATGCATAAAGAGGGCATTTATATTTAAAAACAAATCCAATTAGAATCACTTGTATTGATTGTTAATGAGCCATAATGGTCTAGAAGTTCATTTTATGCATTGTCACTGTGAGTATATCTAATGGAGATAAAGACAGATGAGAAATTGCAACATGATGGTATTTGCTTTTCTTCGTGTTTGTTTCCCATTCCTTCTCTCAGCGGTTACTGCAGGTCTTCAAAAAAAATCTAAAGTTTAGCTGTTCCTTTGACTAAAACATTCTCAGGACTTAAAAATTGATTGGATTGTGAAGTTAATTTCATAAAGTTTCACAAATTTCAGTTTTACTTGTGTATTGGTTAATTGATCTAAGTTTCCCATACATGTGAAAGTAGAAGTTTTTTTTTCTGTACATATGTCATATATCAAATGTGTACTTTACCTTCAGCCAATCTAAGACAGGATAAACTGCAGCCCTCTTGTAACCCCACGGACAAGCAATAACAGAAAATAAAGGAATGAAGGATTATGTTGTGATTAAACTACATGTCATCCATTCAGATCAACCTGATGCTGAAACCTGGTGATAATTCACTTAGTAAAAGGTTATATATAGAGAAAAAAATTATTTGGTAAGGTCAAAAGTCACACTGGGTCCATAAACTGAAGTAGCTCAGAAATTGAAAACATGGAATTTCCCCAATGATGGACAGGTCTTCTTCTTGTTCTTCTGAAATAAAATAGAATTAAAGGACTAAATAAAGATAAGAACTGATGGAAATTTCAACTGTGGTTGAAATCCTTCCCCTCGTATCAGATTGTCACCTGGTCCCATGGGTTAAGAGCGATAGGAATAGATTTACTAGGTATTTGAAGGATCCACAGGGAACTGACGACTACGTGAAACAAGGACACAATAAATGAGTGAAGTCTTGGTTTCATTAAGATCGAATGATGTGCAGTAGTCAAACGGACCAGAGCTACCCAAGACCCATGATGGGAGCTTTGGCATCTCTGGGCCTGTCTCATCAATGTGACATACTCAGAGACACAGCAACCCACACACCAACCAACCCACACACACACACGCACATATAAGTGAATACACACATATAGTAAAGGGAGAATAAAAGGAAATTTCGACTATTCAGCATTGCCCATTCCCAAACCCATACTGAAAACAGACTGTTGTACTGTGAAATAAATGAGAGTGTGATGAATCTATACTCTGCGAGCCTAATGGCCTGTGTCTGTATATTAACTGGAAGGGGGAGGGGTGGTATACTGTAAGTTTGAATGAAGGAAGGAAGGAAAGGAAGAAAGGAAATGAGTAAAGAGCATTAGAGGTGTAGGTTAAGGGGGTGTATGCTGGTAATGGTCATTGGTTTCTAATTGAAACATAATAAGTGACTGGCCTATCTTGTTGTGTTGGAGGGACTGGTAAATGCGTATCCTGTCCTAAGCCGATCCCATGGTCACGGCTGTTTTTCTGATAATGTGAATCAGCTTTATCACGGGTGGGCCTCAAGTGATTAGCACACACAAGAAAATCTGAATGTGAATGGATGAATAGATAGAGCAGCTAATGTCATTATGAATGAGTGGATGTGCATGTGTGCATGTACAGGGGGTCTTTAATCTGGCTGCAGTATTTGGCATCCGGGATAATTTGATAATTTGAGGCACACACAGCTGAGCTCACAGTAAATATCCCTTTTTTTCTGTCTGTCTTTGTTAAAAGAAAAAATGTGAGGAGAAGAGGACAGAACAAGAACAAAAGGATTAAGAGAACATTGGAGGATAAAAGCAGAACTCTTTTTAAGGATGCAGGAACACTGAGCTGTTGTCGAGACAGGAACAGGAAAGAGTTTAGTGTATACATGGTGACGGTAATTTATTGCCAAGCCCTTATGTTCGCACTCGCTGGTGTGCAGCATAACACAGCATCTGTGGTGTGTGTGCGAGTGAATCAGCCAGTGGGAGGAGAGAGAGAAAGAGACAACAAGAAAGAAGGAGGGAAGGATAGAGAAAGGAGAAGGAAAGGGAGGGTGAATGAGCCAACGGGGGTAGAGTGAGCAAACCAGCGAGTGAAGGAGAGGTAGAGGGAGGAGAGACAGTGGAGGGGGTGGTGTTGCTGTTGCTGCGACTGTTTCTCCTGTCAGTCGGCTGCTGCTTGCCTGGCAGGCAGGAGGGAAGACAGAGCTAGAGTAAGGGGGCTGGTGGAGGCAGTGCTGTGTTTTATTTTAGCAGCGCTATCGTCAGAGGAAGCTTCAGACACATACAGAGCGATTGGATTTAAGCGCTGGACCCAGAGCTGTAATATCCATGGATTACCATCAGTGAGTAAGGGTGACTGCGACTGCTACTCTACTAACCCACTCGTCATTTTCAACAGAGGGGTGAAGCCACAGTCACACAGTGGGGAGTCTGGCTCAGTCTGGTTCCACTGCAGACAGGGAGCGCAAACCAGACAGAATATTTATGTTTTATATTTATTTCTCCCCTTAACTCCTCTGTTTCTTTCAGTCTTCTTGTGTGAATATGACAGCGTGTCACTGATGCTGTTGCTTGGCTTTCTGCAGGAGGGATGCTGGAGGCTAATGTGGCTAACATTAGCATGACGGCTAAGCCTAGAGAGCTGGACCTCAGGTCTACTGCTGTCTCCAGCCAGGATACTTCAACCCAGGCCATGGCCTCAAGGAAGCCCATGGCCAAGCCCTCCGGTCTCCCCCAGGGACCGTCACGTGCTGCTGGTCCAGAGCTTAAGGTCTACAAACCTACCTCTGGATCTATCCCCATCCCAATCTCCAATCCATCCAAGCTCCGCAAGCAACGATCACTTGGCAACTTGTCTGTACTAACTGATGCTGAGAAGAAGCTGCACCTGTACCAGTCACCCCGCTGGACTGATGATACAAACCGGGCTGGCACCGGTACCAACAAAGCGGGCCAGACTAAGTCAGGTCAGGCTGGAGGAGGGAGACCACCACTTTCACGGACTCTCTCAAAATCAGAACAGTCTCTATTCCAGGGAAAACCCAAACCGTTCAGTTCCCCAGCTGTGACTTCAAACATAGGCAAGCCAAGCAGGATCCCTGCCCCTGGTAAACCACGGGGACCTTATGCTGAGGTCAAGCCCATCAGCAAGGGCTCCGAGACTGGCCAGAGTGCAGACCCAGACCCTTCAGACCATACAACTAAGTCTAGCTCTAATGGAGCAGGTGGTTCTGGAAGTAACGACAAGAAACCAGGGGATAAGGGGAGATCTGCATCAGTGTCAGCAGTGGAGAAGAAGGAGAAGAAGGGGATGGAGGGAGAAGACGACAAGGCCTTTTTGAAAGTGGATCCAGAGTTAGTTGTGACAGTTCTGGGGGATTTAGAGCAGCTACTCTTCAGTCAAATGCTTGGTGAGTTCACTATTTCAAATCCTGTTTGCATTTATACATACAGGTTCAAGCATGAGAGCAGGTTACTAACCGGCTTAGTGGTTTTACAGTCAGTGAATCATGTCATCAGTCAAACCTGTGACTTTACTGTACTTGACCTCCTCTACTCTCCTCTCCTCCTCTTCCTCTCCTTCTCCCTCTCCTTTCCACACCCATACCATTCCCTCCTGCTCTGACTCTGCCTCCAGTATCAGCAGTGAATTTTAAATGAGTCCTGTCTCTGTTGCAGCAGAGCATAATGTCAGTATGTTTTTCCAAGTGCTGTTCACGCTCTGTGGGTTGCAAAAATCCCCTTGTTTACAACGGTGTAGCAGCGTAGTGTGGTCCGTTTGCTGGTGTGAAAAGGCTTGCATGTATATGCTCAGATGTATGTGTGTGTTTCTGTACATCGTTGGCCTGTGTGCTTTTATGAAGCAGCTGATGTAAGCAGTTCCAGAGGACTGACATTGTTTTGTTGTTGGTTCATTATCTTGTAAAATGTTTTGTCCTGGTCTCATCTGACCTACTGCCTTAGTGAGCTACATATTCTACATTAATATCTGTATTTTAATATTTAAAGCAAACCATGCTTCTGAACATGCAGTAATTAAGTCAAAAACAGCATGTTTGATGTCAGTACTGCAGTCTCAGCAGCTTCTGGCTCACACCAAAATCAGCCACTCGTTATTAAAGGCCGTGTGAGTGGGACTAGTGGGGAGCGTATTTTTTGCCCATAAATAAAACGGCTGCATATTGAGTCAGGCTCCGGTCACAGTGGGCCACATATTTAGCCTCACACCAATCCCTCACCCCCCTCACCCATCCCTCCTCCCCTCCGAGATCCATTGATCTCTAGGCCGCTGACAGATGGTCACTATCCACCCCCTCCACCCCCACTTCTCTCCCTCTGTTACCGGGGGCAACGTGTGGGAGAAGAGTGGGGAATCTGAGGGGGGTGGTGGCACGGGCAGGTAGTTAGTGTGTCATCAGGCACATAGAAAACCACACTACTCAATTGGAACAATGAAGATCTGGTGATCATTATTAATAACAATATTGATATTTCTCACTATATCAATATATTTGATTATGTTGTGAGTGTGAGAAGTATCCTCCTTAATGAGGGAGCCTGAAGAAATTAGTGTTCATTGTAGTGTTGCATAGCCAGACCTATCTCCAATCTGGTGATAACGCTGTGTTAGTGCTGTTGATAGGTTTATCATCCTCCTCTATCATTCTGGAAATGGGGATAAACGTTCTCTGGATTATTTGGCTAGTTCTGTGGCGGTGCTGCTCACGGGATGTAGTGCATTTCCAAAATAATGAGGGCAGTGAAGTTGTTTTGGTGAATCTGTCAGAGGAGGAAGTACATCATGGTATTAAAATGACCAAATCAAAAAAAAAAAAAAAACATCACAGAGTGTCTTTGTCAAAACTTATAATTTTCATAGTTTAGTCGAAAGCTGGAGGTCATTGTTCTTTCATGTAGTGAGGGGGACTTTCAGAGTGACAATAATCAGATAGTGGAAAGAAGGAGAAGGACAGTCTTGCCACTGTGGGAATATTTACCCATTCCAGTAGACTATTTCCACTGTGCTAAAGGGGTTGCCGTCCACATAGCCCCATATATGCACCACAATGTTTCTGCAGTATCTTCTTTTTTCTCTTTTATAGCTCATGGCATCCTGTTATGTCTGCGTGTGGACCAGAGTTATTATCCATTTAACCAAAAAGCTCAAAACATTCCGCATTACATCTTCACCAAATATCACACAATGAACCACACTGATCATGTGTTTTCATGCCTTTAGTGTAATATCAGATGTAGGTCTACGCAGTTAAACAAAGGAAACTGTATGTATTCCAGAGGTGTACCTGAATGTCTCTGTGTTTCAAACTGTAGCTGTGTTTTTCATCATTAAATTTACATCAAAACACATCAGTGAATCTTATCATAGCATTTCTTAAAGATCTCTGTTTGGACAGAAATGTATCCACCAGTGTTTCAGATAACCTTCTAAGATAACCTAAGATTTATTCGCCGTATAAATCTACCTGCAAGTTTCAAACCAGGGTCCCGGTCTGCACCTATTATTCATTATTCATTTACACACCCACTCCTCTGACTCTCTCTGTGTTGCTCCCTCTCTTTTTATCCCTCCCTCACAGCAGGAGTAGATAGCATCAGAGCATTAGGAAGATGGGGAGAGAATGGCATAGTGGGTGTTATATCTTGCTTGATATGTGAAAATCACCCTCCACACTGGACCTCTGCTCACTCAGCTTTTGCAGCAGAGACCCAAATCACAGTTTGTATGACCTTGCCTTCCAGTCCTGTTTGTGCTGCTGCGTGTGGTGTGTGTCTGCGTGACCTTGTTTTCATCCTTGTTGTGATGTTGCTAGCCACACCTACGCCAGGCAGCCAGGTAGAGATGAGGCTGAAACAGGGAAGAGATTAATGGAGGAGAGTAAAAGAGCAGGGAGATAAATGAGACAGAGGCATTCAGAGAGGAAGGCACTGGAGTAAAATAATGGTAATACCCAATGACCTAAATTTCTATCTCGTATCCCAAGTGACTGAGTGTAGCATTGGGTCATTATAGTGTACCACAACCTGCTAGAGGTTTTATTACAGAAACCATGGCAGGTATGTGGATATTATATGTGAATACACCCTTGTGTGTTTGTGTGTGCGTTTAACAAAAGGTTAATTGTAACTTGCCCTGTAGCTCGTGGCCGCAGGCACATCCTTTATCGTATCTGCTCTCCATTTCCGATGGGATGCGAAGCTAATTGGTTTCTGCTCCATGTGCTCTGTCATAGGAAGATAGATTATGGATGTTCAATGGATCATTCCCAGTGATCCACTTCTCTTCTTCCCATATAACAGCACAACCAGCTCCTCAGCTTCTTACTACGTACATGACAGCAATTTGTCACCATATTGTACAGTATTCTATCATGTTAAATTGACCATAAATCAGTCGTTGCCTCTTATCCATGTTATGGAGGCTGCAGTATGTGTTAGCTGTTAGGTACAGGGTGTAAAACATGTACCGGTTTACATGTGATGATGAGAAGCAGGAAGTAGTGCAACACTGTACTTTTTGAGTTGTGCTTTCAGCTTAACGATTTAATTTAACTGTTTCGGAAATTCTTTATAATATGATTTTGGTAGTTTATTCCAGTGTTCAAATGAAGTTATAGACATTAGTTTAACTTCCACAAAAGCAAAAGACACTAACATACAAAGGTTTTATAGAAAAAATATACAACCTGGTTTCTCCCTTAAAGGCTAACATTCAATCACAGAAAAAGAGACCATCAAAAGTCATTAAAAACAAAGGTTATGCAATTAAGTACTAACTCCTGTATGTATCATGTGACTAAAACAGACAGAAAAGAAAACATGGAATGCATAAAAGCACTGTTTTTGTCAGTGCATTGTCAGAGCTATTGATGTAAGAAGAATTTTGGTTATTGGAAATGGAATAGTTATGGAAAATGTCTAGATATCAGCTCTGAAATGAAACTCTTATGAGCTATTTTTGTTGTTATCCTTATATTTGTCCAAACAAATGTACCTTTAGTTGTACCAGGCATTAAAATGAACAACAAACTGAAGAAAACAAGGGTGGTCTAATATTTTTTTCTGTGACTGTAATCATTTCAATGACACAGACAGTGTTTGTGTTGTAGTGTGCTCTGATAACACAAACCAGTACGAGTTGAACTCTGATAAACATAAACTTACAAGGGAAAATCTTAACTCAGATAAAGTAATGTGACACAGAAAAATCGTCTCCATCCGTCTTTCTGTCCTTTTTTTTTTTTTTTAATTCTGTTTCCTAAAATACTTGGTGCCTTAAAGATTAAATGATAGTAACTTCTGACTATAATTTATTTTTGTGTTGATTATTTGATTATCTAATGCTTGTTTCTTAATTCAAATGTCAAAAAGTCATTTCCCCTCAGATACAGTTGCTATATTCATGTTTTGTCCTTTTATAATTAACTATCCATAGATCAGAAAATTTTTCTTTTGATTATGTCCAAGGAATAGACATTTAGAGGGAAAAAATTCTGAATTTGATGATTCATTTCTTTTTGTCACTAATCAATTAATTGACTGATCTCTGTAATCAAATGAAGTAATCATTTTTGGCTCAAGGTTTAGGATTAGTGTTAGTATTATGTGTTTTTTTTCTTAATCTGGTATAAATGTTGAACCACTGAGTGATGAAGAGCTTTTGTGGATTGGATTTAGGGACTTACTTGACTTATGTATCCTCCTCAGTGCTGGACTTTCAGTGACAATTTCCCCAAATGCATTAGGAGATGTATCTTTTGAATAGAAATTCTGACGTATAGGGACAGACAGATGAATTTGGGTGCAAATTTTGCCAATAAAATGAGGTGTCCTGAGCATCACAGGAGTAATCTAAGGCTCTGAACCTCAGATGTCCGCCACTAATGACACCTTCAGGTCCCATCCAGCAGCCGTAATGAGGTGTGTGAGCGAGAGGGTAAGCTCCCTAAAGCAGTGGCCTTTCCCAGCATGGGGTAGGTACGGTTTAGAGAGGATCCAGTTAGATACCACCAAGCATCCGGATTAGTCCCTGCATAAAGATAATGAGAAGATTCAGTCCCCACTCCTCTAATCATAGATCTATTTCCCCTGGAAAAGGCAAGGCATTTTAGTTGAGACAAAATGAATTACAGATTAAAGCCTAAAGGACATCTGTTTGGATAGAGATTTGGGGAATTTTACTTTATGAAGTCTCAGATAAAGAATATAGACTTAAGATAGAAGATTGGAAATGCTGTGATTTGGTGTTGGCTGAGCTGCTTGTACAAATGAGGGTACTGTGTCTTCCACGTGATTGTAGGGCAGACGCATTTCACCCCGAAGGCTCAGCAGAAAAGAACTCTGCAAAACAGAGTGACATACATGCTCAAAAATGTGCAGATACGCTTGTCATTTCAGCGTGAAATTGCGTGTAGCCCTGTTTTTGTGGTCGCTGGTTACTTCTGCATCATCGTCAGCTGTCTGTGGAACAATAAACCTCACCGAGGCATTGACAAAGAAAAAGGAAGACACACACACACACACATGGGTATACACATATGCACGAAGCCACAGAGTCTGTTCAAGAGAACTTAACAACGCTGCAGGAAATAACAACAAAGCAGTGCAGCTTTAAGCTCACACACTCGCACACACTCACATCCACAACGTGCCATATTCAGTCACTGATATCCTCGCGGGTCTTTTCTCCGCGTTCATCGAGTATTTCCAAACTCTAGCCCCCTCCCCATCATCCCCCATTGTGATCGCCGTGCTGTATCTCTAATGTGATGCGGGTGCGGTCGGAGCTTCCACCCCCTGGCTCTGCTGAGTGAAGGATTCAGGGCACTCATTCAGAAAGGTGATGACAAGCCAAATAAACACAGATACCCAAGGAAATTGAGGAATAAAGCATCTCTTCAATTCTGTCTCTCCCTCCCCCCCCTCCATTCATCGTCCTCTCTTTCAACTCTGATGTGAGCTGACAGGTAGCAGTATTCTGTCACCAGTCAGACGGCAGAAAGGATATTTCTGGTACGAGTGTTTCAGGAGTAGGACAGAGGACATCTTTTAAGTGTGACAGGGATTTTGTCACCAGGAGTTTTATTTATGACAAAGAGAAAGAGAGTTTGTGTATTCAGATGTTAGGATGCACGTATGATTATGCAATTTTTTTTCCTGCTTTGTTTTGCATGTGTGTTTAGGCTTTGTGGTCAGTCTCTAAGGACTTAATGCAGGAGCCACTGCATTAGTGCTGTCTGCTTCCTGCCATCTTCCTCCTAAATCATATTAGTACGCCCTGTGTTTTTGTCTCATCAGCTGTTACACAACACACACATGCTGGTCATCTTTTGAACAACAAGGGAGTTCATCTATCTTTGATCTGTAATGCATTATCCTGTCATTATTTGGTCATATTGTTTTTGTCATAGTCTGAAAAGTTGCAGCAGTCGGGCTGTATGCTGGACCATTTAACATCCACAGTAGATTATAGTTTAGGGTTAGGTTTAGGCTTATGATAGAAGGTCAAAACCCATGCATTGGACTTCAGCTGAAAAGGACACTCTTCTAGTTTCTGTGTTTAGCATGTGGCTAAATTATGTCGCTCAAAAATGGCTCTAATGCTCCCATTAAAACTTAAATAACTTACATGCGGTAGGTTAAAAGGTTAAGTAATGCTATACCATAACCAGTCTGAAATGTGTGTTATTGTCCATAAAATGCACTTAAGCATAAACATGACTATAAATGTAACATACATTTAACACTGGGCACATAAAATATTTGCCTTTATTGCCCATTTAACACTATGTTTTGTGATTATTCGCCAACAGAATATTATGTATATGACATTTATGTACCATAAATACACCTCTAAAGAGATACTGAGAGAATGATGTACAGCTCTGGAAAACATTGAGAGACCACTGCAATTTCCTGTGAAATCAGCATGTGTTCTTATATGACAGCTGTTGCTTCCCTGTGTTGAATTCCAACACAAACACACCTTATTCTACTGAATAAACACCTGATCCATGTCTTATTTAAGAAGCAGAAGTATGAACACCACTACTGTGGCCATCACTATCTTCTTACAATAGAAAAAACAGTGCTATTAGTTCCACAAAAGTCATTGGAATCCAAAAATAATTATTGAAAACTGTTGACAATGTTCCAAACTCTGAGGACTGGTTCTTCTATCAGTTCAATGCTCCTGGACTCAGCATAAAGGTGTGGATGACAGACACCAGATGAAGACCCTGGCATGTCCAGAACAATCTGCAGACCTGAACCCACTGTGAAAACTTCTGCAGGAACATGGAAGGTCCAAGCCATGGAACATCACAGAGCTTCTTGAATTTCTCTGCCAGGAGCTGCATAAAATCCTCCAACAGTAACAATGAAGAGAAAAGACACGTGAACGCTGTCACTGAAAATCAGGATTATTCCACCAAATATTGATGTGTGAACTTTTACCAAGTTACAACATTAGTTTGTGTTTTTAGAAATGATTAAGAACTGGTTTTATTTGCATTATTTGAGGTGTGAAAACACTTCATTTTTTTTTTGTTATTTTGATCATGTGTTGTGTTCTGCAAATACATGCTCTAAATAATATATATATTTTTTTTACACAAACACATGCATATAAATGGTAAAATCAGAGAAAGTGATTATTTTTCAGTGGTCTCTTCTTTTTTTCCAGAGCTGTATGTGTGAACAGGTCAAGATAATTATGCTGTGCATGTCACTCAATATTCCCCTATTTCTGTTCTATTTGTGTTTCTTTTTTCATTAAAGGTTTACCCATTTTTACTGAAGTGTGTCTACATGCTGAAGCTGTTTGGCAGTAGAATCAAGGAAGCGCAAAAACTACAGACAGGTCCTGTGACAGTATTGTAGTTATGCGCTGCGAATGGTGTAGGATGAAGCTAAAACAATAATGAATAGTAAAGAAAAATATGACCTAGAAACAGCCTTTTAGAACACTTCCTCTGATCTGATTATTGAACTTTTGATATACAATAAGGTTAATCAGATGTCAGTGTCATGGATCTTCCTCTTTTTAGTGGTTTTCATTGTGTTCTGTGTAGTTTGTTGTGTTTGTGGTCATATCTAGAGATGTGTGCTCCTGTACATTATTAATTTTTTTTAATCCGAACACATCTTAAATTTCAAAACACAAACAGATAAACAGATCATTGGGTCTGCAGTGTTTGGAAATAACCTGCTTTGATAAAATGAATTATAACAAAAATGACACTACTGGTATGATCATATTTTCAGCGTTATTACATACAGTACGTACAGAAATGTATGTAACTGATTTATAAATCTTACATTAGAAAGCATAAGAAAAGTGAATGCATTTTAATGGGCAGACTGTATTTTGAGGCAGAAGTGTGATAATATTTAACTGAATTGCATATTTTGACCCAATGCTGTATCTAAAACCATAGTTAACTAACTTTTCTTACTTAATAATTCTTTATTATATCATAAAGACCCAAAATCATTTATTGATCTAAACCGTTTAATACTTGTTGAACCACTAATCTTATCAATCCATGTTAATAATTATTATTAATAATAATAATAATAATAATACATCAAACTTGTATAGCGCTTTTTTGGATACTCAAAGATGCTTAGTATAAAATGCAGTTTGTCATGTTTTCATGGTCATCAGATATGACCTGTTTGAACATTTGGAGGCTTCATAGTGAATATGGAAACACCCTCATCTTCTACGACATTTATTCACCAATAAAAAAAAAATTATTTTGATCAATGACAGTGGATAGATACACTTGATTTATGTTTAGTTAATGATATATTTTACCAAAGGAGTCAGCTTTTCTTAAGTTTCTCTGTTTCTGATATAATAACCCTCAAATTTCAAGCTGAGTTTTTACAAACATTTACTTGTTCAGTTAATTAAATATAGGAAAATACCCGATTTTTCACTGAAACGTGCAAAATACAGAGCATAATATTATGATAAATGAAAAAAGATAAAAATTCATTTGGGAACTGCCACAAAAGTAGCGCTGGGTTTTTATTGGTTAATGACCCAAATCTGCTAAACTTATTATTAATTCTGGAAGCATATTTCATGTAGAGCTGTGCTATTTGTCTGAATTTGTTGTCTGTTTGCTCTCTTTGTACATGATGACATCTTTTAAGGAGCTTGAACTCAGTTATTATTCATGGGTAATAATCAGAATCTGTATTTCTAGGGTCAACACTGAAAAACATTATCCGTTATAATTTTCATCCTCTACTGTATTCTGAAATCTCTGTCCAACAAATACATTTTGACTTAATTTTTCATTAGTAGTGACACAAATTTGATAAAAAAACAAACAAACAAAGGTTTTTCATGCATTTTATACTGAGGAAATCATTGTATTGTGTGTGAGATCAAGTCTGTGATCAACTTTAGGTTAATGTTATTATTTCTGGCATTTAATTACTGCCACATAGTTTAACATTTCTTTCTTTTAAACACTAAAATATCTGAAAACCTGCTGATTTTGGATTAAAATAGCCACAACTATGCTCTCATTTTAAACCTACAAACCCGTTTCATTCGGCCTCTGTGCTTTATTGTTTGCAGCATATGTCATTTTAGTAGAGATACTTGCTACTTGCTGTCATTAGATCTACCCACCACCTTATTAACAGTGCAGGCGCAGCACACAGAGGGCAGGCTGTCTGTCAGACATGTGAGAGCAGAGTTACAGCTGCGTTTAAGCACATCGTAAAATACAGTTCCACAGGAAACAACTCTTGAACGAAAATACACCCAAACATTGCCACACAGTTTGGTCTGCTTTGGCTGGATGCTGCTGCTCATTTAATGTGTAGCTATGTGCTTATACTGATGTCTGTAAGCCTCAGCCTGTATTTAGATCGGATCAGATTTAGATAGAAGTTTTCAAGTGTACACCCAGGAAGCACAAGAGGTGCTGCTGAAACTGCTAGATATTTCACATTTCATTAGGCCTCACACACACATCCTTCAGACTGTTTATTCTGTTCTTCCAGGTGATTCTTTTCGCCTCATCTGAAAACCATGTGTGCTTTTTGGATTGTGCTTCTCTTTATCTTGTTCAAAGAATTTCACACTCGCGTTGAATCTCACACATTGAAAGTCAGCGCAGAGGAACCGACACACGCACACGCACACCACTCTTTCTGTTGTGAAACAGAATCAGGAAGGTGAGGTGTTTTGGTGTCACCTTTGTGAGGTCTCATCATTGTCTCAGACAGTAATGTCGGCTCAGGTGGCTTCAAGCTTCCTCATCTTCCCCACTGAGCACATAGGGCACAAGACTACAGACAACACAAGACTCAGCGCCAGGTTTTCGGGTGAGGAGATCTGGACTGAGGGGATTAGAGAAAGAGATGGGTTTTTGCTCAGGGAATGCTGGTTCTGGGTATGTTTCCAAGCATGTGTGGGTCAGCATGTCCACATGTGCTCCTAAGTAGTTGCAGTGTTTCTTCACAGAGTTGATATAAGTGTATCACATAGATTTTTATTATTTTTCAGGAAACAGAATAAGGCCCTGACATTAACAAGCCAACCGGGAATTGCACCTGTGATACACTACTCAGGGCATTTAAGCCCAGATGCTATACACCCTTTATTTCAGTTTAATATAGCCACATTCCCCTGACTTACTCTTGGTATCCTCTTTTTCTCAGTTATACACTGACAAACTGCTCACTCTCATGGGAATAATCCAGCATCATTTTTGTGATTTTAACCAACATCTATCATCTCAGTTCAGTAAACACAAAACTTAAATGTTCATTAATCTCAACGGATCTGACATCCTGTTGTGACATCCTGCTGAAGCACTTTTGTGTGTGTGTGTGTGTGTGTGTGTTTGTGCATTTGTATTAATGTGCGCACACTTGCAAATTGGTGCATTTGCGTGCTTGTTCGCTCTGTCCAGATGTGCAGGAATGGTTGTATGTTGTAATGCTTCCTGTTTTGCAAACTGTCTGAGGTCAGCAGGGGAGCCGTGATGCTGGCTGAGGGGAGAAAGAAAGAATACGAGGAGTGAAAGCATTTTTCAGGATGGTCAAACAAAATAAAAGCTGCAAAATTAACTTAGTACTCAACAGTTTCATAAAGTAACAATATCGGGGTTATCACATCATGTATGTCTTTGCAGGTTTTGTAAACATTCTCTAACAATACTCATAACAGAAGTTTTACTAGCATCCTGTTTGTGAGACTTGTATGTCACCTGTCAGGAATTCTCTAATGATTGTCTGTGCAGGAGACAAACAGCCACTTTAAAGCTTATCGTTAGCCTTATAGCATAATTGCACAAGTCATATTTTTTCAGGACATAGCCAATGATGCAAAATGAAGCAGAAGTGCTGGGAGAGTAAAGTTACGCTGATAAAAGTATAACTTAGACCAGTGATTCTCAAACTTTTTACAGTGGAGTACCCCCCTGAAATATACTTTTCTACCCAAGTACCCCTAATTCTCACTTCAGCATTTTTGATCAAAAATATTAGGCAAAATTTATTTCTATGCCAAAGGTATTTGTTTTTATTTTCAAAACTTTGTAAATGGACAACACCATACACTTAACTGTAATATATTAGAAATAATAAAAAAAATGTGTACAAAATATAAACTGAAAAGTGCCCACTTTCATTGATAAGAAAAAATAAGTCAATTGTTCAAGAATTAATAAGTGAACCTTTCATCATTCATTCACTCATTAATCTTCTGAACCAATTTATCCTCACTAAGGTTGTGGGGGTTACTGGAGCCTATCCCAGCTACCAATGGGCGAAGGTGGGGTACAACCTAGACCAGCTGCCAATTCATCACAGGGTTCACACATACAAAAAAAAATATTAGACCATCAAACATCATCAAAAACAATTGTTATGCAACCAAGTACTAACTCCTGCGTGTATCATGTGACTAAAACAGACAATAAAGAAAACATGGAATGTCTGAAAGTAGTGTTTTTGTCAGTACAATGACATAGATGTTGATGTAAGAACTGAAGTGATTTTGGTTTTTATCAATAAAACATGGAAAATGGATAGATATCAGCTCTGAAATTGAACTATTATGAGCTATTTTTGGTGTTATTATTATATTTGTCCAAACAAATGTACTTTTAGTTGTACCAGGCATTAAAATTGACAAGAAAATGAAGAAAACAAGGATGGTCTAATAATTTTTACGTGACTGTAGAGATAAACAACTAATCACTCTTACACTCACACCTATGGGCAATTTAGTTTAACCAATTACCCCATTGGTGCATGTCTTTGGATGGTGGGAGGAAGCTGGTGTATCCGAAGCAAACCTACGAAAACACAGGGAGAACATGCAAACTCCACACAGAAAAGTCTTTGGTTCATCAGTAAAAAAATAATTGCTTAGGCTAATTACTCAAATAAACTAATCTTGAATAATCTAAAATAATAATGGTCTTTAAATGTTACCAAAGCTTAAATAAGATTATTAAGATGATTTTATTATATGAATGTATTTATTGTGTTTTATATTTCAGCATTAGTTATCATCATTTAATCTGTATTCTGTACATGATGACTTATTTCATGTATGTAAAAGTATCCTCAGGAGTACGTGTACCCCCATTTGAGAAAGACTGGTTTAGACAATTGTGCTACGTGGCTAACATTTTGACTTTTTTAAAAGATGTACTCATTTCATTTACGGTGTGGAAATGTATAGTACCAATGATGCTCAACCACACCCATTTCTAATGTAATAAATGTAGTGTAGACTGAGGACGGGTAGGGTGACACTAACATATATGCACACACGTGGACAGGACAAAGACAAATGAACTCCGGAGGGAAGGAAGGAAAGAATAGAAACAAGAGCCATTACTCAAAGCTTCATTCCCATTCCGCTGAACTGACATTCTGCAGGGAGATGCCTGAGCACACATTTACAGTCACTACGCAGAACCACTCTGTCCAAGAAGGATGTGACAGAACTACACAAATACTTTTAACACACACATGCACGGTGCAAGGACAGAACCATTAGTGTATCTTGGGGGAGTTTGTTTGTTTCTAATGGAGTGGAGTCAAGTGACCCCAGAGAACAAACCATGTAGACAGAAGCTTCTCTCTTTTTATCTTTTCACTGTCTTCGCTTGTTAGACATTGCGCTTTATCAACTGTGCACAGTCTTTTCACTTTGTCTCATTTTAAAGATGAAGCTTCCAGAGATTCTGTGTTTTTGTACAAACAAGAATCCAAGAAAACAAATGTATACAGCCTACTGATAAGAAATATTGTGTGTTCAGCCAAAGGATTATATACTGTAGTGCACTGTTGTCATGACGCTGTCAATATTGTTACAGCAAACCAACAAATACACCATTTCTGTGATTAACATTTGCTTGAACTACTTTAGTTTTATTCTATTCTTTCTTAGCTATTAAAAATCAAACTATTCTGAACTATTTCTGAACATTTACATTTAGATTCTTAAGAAATAGAGAACCATCATCTTAAAAAACTCAACTTTCATCACATTAGAAAATATGCGTTCGTATTGAGAGCAATGGGAGAATTTATTTCCCACATCTCAACAAAAGTCCTGACAAAGCATGAGAACTGATTAGATTTTATTGACACTATTTCCATTATCGATTGTGCTTATCTGTCTGATGTGTTATTGATTTCTGATCAATTGTCTGTGTGGGGATAGATAGATAGATAGATAGATAGATAGATAGATAGATAGATAGATAGAAAGAAAGAAAGAAAGAAAGAAAGAAAG
>JAPSES010000236.1:6644857-6655869 GCA_029822895.1 Maxillicosta whitleyi
GAAAGAAAGAAAGAAAGAAAGAAAGAAAGAAAGAAAGAAAGAAAGAAAGAAAGAAAGAAAGAAAGAAAGAAAAAAAGGGGGGGAAATACACATGGCATTCCTGGAATTTAAAGTCCATGTTTCTTCGAAAGGCATCAGTTTCCTTTGTGAAACTAAACTATTTCTTCCTCTCGGTAATAACTCAAGCTGCAACTTTCAAGCAGCATAGATGCATGAGCGTGACATTGTTTTGCAGCGTGAAACTCTCAGAAGGGCATCAATATGCTATTATTTATCTAATCCCCAGTCTTGATGTAATTATGTTCAGCTTTCTTCAAATTTAAATACCTGCTCTGATGATGTTGCTGCTAATGTAAAGGCTAATTTTATAGTAAATTAAGAATACCAAATATCTTTAGGCATCGTCATCTCTTCTCCTTAGTTCTTTGTATCTGTTTATGCACATTATAGCAGACTTGCATTAAGATGCAGAGGTTGTCCTGTGCATCCAATAACACTCTCTCCCTAAGTTGGTGACTCTCATTTCAGGCGTCTGAGTGGTCCATTATCAAAGGCTCTCCTGCTTGTTTCACAGCCTCTTCAGAACTGGAGTGTGTCCATGAGTGTATTGAGAAGTGGCAGGTGGAGCATACCATCCTGACATGTACACATTCACAGGCGTATACACACACACACAGAGACACACTCAGTTTAAACCAGATCAGTGTAATTCATCTGCGCCCCTGGGGAGCTGCCAGGGCTGACAGGGATATTTGCATCCCTAATTCCCCTACCACTACCACAAACCCCCCACCCACCCCACCACCCCATGCCAGCTGGGACCACCAGGGCCAGAGCAGAGGCGGGACAGGAAGTCTTTTAAGGAACACATACACACACATATACACAGTTGCACATGCATAATCACGCAGACCGTATCTAATCAATTTGACGCCAATGTTAAACAAAGCTCGCGTTTAGGGTAATTAAAATCGCCCAATTAAAGGCTGCTTTTGTGTGTCTCTGCCTGAGTGTGTGTCAGACTTATCCTGCATTTGCTTCTTTGTTCTTGTTGCACCTTTGTACGAATGCTAATTCAAAATGCTTATCATGTGAATTTTTACACTGTGATGGTTGCTAACCTTCATATAAACATTTCCTGGAGTGCAAAACAATACTCTGTAATGTTTTGGAAATTTGGGTTTTTGCAATTTTCATGCTTTCACTTCAGTACTACAATCTATATATTATACATGTGTCTTTATATGGGTTAGTAGCAGAAGGCTGGATCACAATGAGTTCATCATCTCTGCATTCAGCAGCCTCTCCCATGGGTCAGATAATCAATTGTCTATGCGGCCATTCTCTTTGGGAGAAATCAATCCAGCTTTGTAAAACTGGTCTAGTGTAAGTGTTTCTCAGTGTGATTGGGGCGTGTGACCCACCATTTAAAAACACACTATGTGGGGTTCAGAGTATAGTCTGCAGCTGTTGCGGAGATTGACACCACTGGCAGCTCAGGATTTGTCCTCCCTGCTCATTAGAAGGGCCCGTCCTCACTAACCAGCTGGACTGGTTTGGGTGCCGGGGGGGGGGGGGGGGGTTGTTTGTATGTGTTGAATAGTTAAGGTCATATGTGTTTCTAGAAGTATTTCTTCATTTTATGTAACTTGCTATAGTCTAACCTAACATGTATATAGTTAAAGATAAGTATTTGTCACTTTGTACTTAGGGTTATTCTTTGTCAGTTTCTTTCTCAGTTTTTGAAGGAATGAATATTTATTGTCATTATATAAAAGTACTAAACTTACAATTCAACTCTAAAACAACTCAAAAATCAATCCAGAATGTTGCAACATTAATAGTCTTGTTAAAACTACTTCAATACAGAAAAAAAACAAACAATAATATGATCTTTAGTAGTGGATGCCAGTGTTTATCTGTGGTGGAAGTGGGGTGATATAAACAACAGCTCTCAGGTAGGAACTGTAGCTTAGTTTTCTGGTTATATTAATCTTGAACCTCCTACCTGATGGTAGATGTTGGAACATGGATTGGATGGAGTGTGGGCTGTCTCTGAGGAAACTGTAGGCTTTTTTTGTAAATAATGTCCAGATCTGGGAGCTCTATCATGATGAAGCATTTTTAATATTGAAACAGAACATTCAGGTAAAAATAACTTTCAAATTAGAGGCATTTTCTTAATTTTTGTTCTCTAAAGCCTAAAAATGATAAACTGACATTTAGTGAATCTATATGCTTATTTGGGAGTCAGCTGGTCAGTTCTAATGGTCTATTGAACTGAATCATAGAGTATATACACTGGCCTTTATCTCAGTGCTATAACTCTTTTATCCCCTCCCCCATTAACCATAAAAATCACTGAGTTGATGAGAGAGAGTACAAGGGTCACAAGGTCACATGATATGCTCCAGGGGTCCTGATGAGTTTATTGTGTACACGATAGATTGTGTTTGTGTAGTAAATTGACAACGTCCGAACTAGTGAAGATGCTTTTAGTTCCGTTTATATTGAAAATGACAGCAGAAGTAAGAACTAAAGCTGGACACAATTTAATGACTGTCTGGACAATTATAAATGTGCGATATGATGTTGATCAGTCAGTTCAGTCCACTGTTCCTGGATCTGTCTGTTTTTGTTTTATAGACTTTTTAAAAAATTCATTTTATCGACAGACAGTACAACACAGAAACTAGGGTTCACTGGTTGAACACAAAATACTTACATGACAGACAGTAATAATTATGCATTGTTTTGTTTATAGTCCAGTCATGGATCTGTCTGTTTTTTAATGACACACAAAAATCATCCTGTAACACGTCACATCAAAGGCACACCACATTATCTCATCTGGATCAGGTTTCACTGTAAAGACTGACAGGTTCTCCATAAGAACCTTATGTTTTGTTCTCCATCCAGGTTCTTACACTCACCCTGTGCTTTATCCACTTCTTTTTTTGTTTGTGTTCAATTTATTTTCAGCTCAAACTGCACTGAAAATGTGCTGTTAGCTGACATTCATGTTTGTTTTAGTACAGCAAGATTGCTGACCAAGAGTTACCGCAGGATTTTGTTGCCCACCATGAGACAATTGTTACAGACCAGTCGTAAAGTCTGCTGTGTAGTGGCCCGGCTCATTAGGTCAACAGGATTGTCCTTTCAAAGATAAAAATCTACACCAGTCTGTGAAAAAGTCAATGCATGGACTGTGTGGTGTCCTTGTCTAAAGACATGGACCCAACAACTGAATGTTAAGACATCACAAACACCCATATTACATAATTTTATCTACGAGACAGAATGAACCCGACTGGAGCAGTGCTTGTGTTCCAATTTTTTTCTCATTTCGGTCACTGGAAAAGTGTTCCCATCTTCAGTGGCTGAGCCGTTTTGATGCTGTGGTAATTCAAGTGTTTCAAGTCGATTTATACAATCCTATTGTCTTTCATTGCATTCAATCTTCCAGCCAGGGGGCGGAATGTCTGAAGACACACATGTGCACAGATGCAGACACACACATGAAAACGCTGTCTGGCTGGATATCCCAGCGTGAGTCTACACAGCCCAATCTGAGCAGATTAGAGTTTTAGGAATGGGTGAGACAAATGCCAATGTGTCCCCTGATGGGTTTAAGTCAGAGGCACATTTGGTTTATTCTGCTGTCGTGCGTGCTGGGGTCAGAGGGCACAGTGCAACAAGCGGACACAGTAGCATTGTGACTGAGGAAGGATTGAGACGAACAGAGAGAGGACAGACGGGGATGTGGTTGTGTAAAACTGTACGGGTGAAGAGGTCCGTGTGTTGTTTAGTCTGTCTGGCTCTTGGAGTATCATATTTAATTTATGTCGCACAACTGCCATTGGGGAAAAAAAACAGCTCTGCTCACACTAACATCTGTCATGGACTGCAGTTTCTCTGGTTTGATCGTTTTAGCTTGCTTTTCTTTCAGGCTTTGTTGTGATAATTGTTTGTCATTTAAATTTTGCCTGAAAGGTTTCAGAAGAAGAACAACATTTTTATTAAGATGAGAGTAAGAACCTCTGGGTGTAGCCAGTAACGTAACACTTCCTGCTCATTGTATATTGACTGCCTTAAATCTGTATTTATTATTGATGTTTTCATTACGCTTTGTTTGTCCAAAGAAAACTCAAGAACAGTTTAACATTAGACATGCTAGTATGTAGATCTGTGTTTTTTTTTAAATTTTTTTTATAAATACTTTTTATTTTATTTTTGATATTATGCGCTATACACAAATTTATATGTACATTTTTTACAATATAATACTTATCATGTTTCTGTTTTATGTGTGTAGATCCAGAGTCCCAGAGGAAGAGGACTGTGCAAAATGTTCTGGACCTTCGACAAAACCTTGAAGAAACCATGACCAGCCTGAGAGGGGTGCAGCTCAGCCACAGGTCAGTCACACACACACACACACACACACACGCACACATGTACAACACAATAGATGTTAAGACAAAAGAAAACAACTTCATAATGAAACAGCCGTTGAGATGGGCCGACTCTTATTGACATTGCTAACAGTGTGTTGGGGTGTGGTGGGAAACTGCCTGTGGGCTCTCAGATCAATATCACTATTCCTGATAGACCAGTAGCTGTTAGCCTGTCATTTTCCGCCTGCTCTGCTCTCTCTTTGCGTCAGTTAATTCAGAGCTGAAGCAGGATTAGCTCAAAGCTCACTTCAAAGCCTGCCCTCCCAATGCACATGCACGACTCGCATTCATTCAGACAAAAAGACATGCAATAATGCTGTGATTAAGTGCATGTGAGCATGTGTGTGTCCTCTCCCTTCCCTCTGCTTCCTGTCTTTCACTGAATGGCTTTTGGTGGCTGTTAGCATCTCTTCAGGTTCATGTCCTTGAGAGTTTCCCCTCTGTCTGCCTGTCCGTATGTCTCGTGCCATGTATCCTCTTGTCCTTCGGTAGGAGATCCCTACATGAAGAGTAAATCAGCAGATGGTTCCCTGCTGGAATACATTTCCTTGCCATTCATACTTTAGTATAGTGTAATAACCTTGAATCACTCCCTGGTGTCCCCAAAGACATGTTCTGCTTTGAGGCCTACCGCCTGTCCGCAGAAGTTTCCTGTCAAACAAGATGTCATATTTCCTCCCAAAAATGAGTGTTTACAGTGGGAGATTTGCATGTATTAAACAAATGGTTTGGTGAGCTTGCAAACTCTTGTATCCTCACATATTTTCCCTGATGTATATTCAGAACAGACACAAAGCTTGTGAAAATCCACTCAAATAAGACCAGTATCCTCACTCTCTTCCCCACCCCATTTCCTTTCTGCCCGTTTTATGTTAGCCCTCAAGCATTTCATTTCAGAATGTCTCTATTGATGGTTCTTGTGGGGATGAGTCTGTATCCTGAAGACAAGGCTAATTTTAACATACAAGGCCAAAGCACATACTGTCACACAGTTTGAGCCCCAGTAGCTTTTAATATGCTAATGCTCATCATTGCCAGCCCGGGTTCTAAGCAGTGATGTGCTGCGCTGCTTTAGCATAGGGCCTGTATGATGCTGTGATATCAGTGATGCTGATTTTTGTTGGATCACACAAATGTGTGGTGGCACAAAGCCAGAGAGCTGTGCAGTTTCAAGCTTAAAGTACAGAAGTACATGATATATATGTACAGGCATGCATGTGTGCAAAAAGACAACTACAGGGTGGGTGAAAAGTAACTAGAAATTGCTTATATAGAATTTTTAGTATCACTCAAGTCATGACGAAAACCTTTTTTTAAACAGACAACACTAATGGGGATTTCTTATTTCTGATTTCTTACAACGTTGTTCATTCCATCCTTGGCCATTTGAGGAAACAGGTTGATGCCAGCGGTGCTTACATTGAAATATGAAGATTTACGCTCATTTTCCCATGTAATAAAGAACATGTATCATTAGTTTCAATAAGTTTGTAATAGGAATATGGTTTCATTACCAATTTTTAATGCCTTGTTACTTTTCACCCACCCTGTATAATTAACTCCACACATAGACAGACACCAGAAAACCAACCAAACCCTTACCCTTTCTAATTTTAAAAGTTATAATTAAGACTTTAAACAATGAAGTCCAGCAAAAGAGATGGAATATTAGCACAGCAGGAGCGACAGCTGGGTGGAGGAGGAATGTACTAACTTTAGAAACTGAAACATTTCCTCTCTTTTGTTCCATAGTTGTGTGGAGGGTACCATGTGCTACGACAGTGATGAAGCTGCCGCCTTCTCTATTTCTAGTCTATCAAATCGCTCATCTCCATTGTCGTGGCGCCAGGGCCAAGCCAGCCCTCGTCTGCAGGCTGGTGATGCCCCGTCCACTGGTAATACCCAGTCAGATATTCCCCTCCGGATAAGCCACACCTCCAGAATCCACCTCATTGAAACTCTGGATGACTCAGATCCAGCTCTGTTGAAGGGAGATTACCTCAGCGACAGCGACCTTGGTGGGAAGAGTCCGAATGAGGATGACGAGGATGATGAGGATGATGATGATATTGATGATCTGGGGAATGGGTGAGTTAAATTATTTTTTTCTTTAAAATCCGTTTAGTTAGTCTTTTTATTGATCCCGCCAGCATCAGGAATATTCCATGGGTATGGCACACAGCTGTGAGTAACTGGGACAGATGATGGTCTTAGAATTGCTTGTTTGGAGAATCCTGCCACCTGCCAACTGTTACAACCCCACAGCAACAGTCAGGCCAGCGTTTAGTGGTTTACCAGCATAAAACAGCCCTAATCAGCCCCTCGGTAATGCATCACATGCCCCCTCCCAGTTTGTGCCTCGACACTGGCAGCTGTAGCCCCCCTGGTGCAGTTGGCTCCTCCATAGACAGAAAACAACCCTCCGGTAGAGTCCAGGAATGATGTCATCATCATCAAGCCCCCTCACAGAGATGATCCTGTCATATTCAGCTGCAAGCCTATCAGCCTCGCCAGCAGGTTTCCATGTGGAGGACCCCTGGCAGCGTTGGCTCAGCAGAGCCCCCTGTCAGAGAATGCAGATGTCTTTGAAAAACTGGTAACTTGCACTGCCAAGACTGTGCTGGATCAGTAAGAGCTGTCAAGGTCAGAGTGAAGTTTATTTTAACCAAGCCAGTGGGTTTCTTTGATCAAAAGATTAAGGTTACAATCACACAAGAAAAGAAAAAGCACTGCTTCGACTCACAATATCACAAATGTTCTCTGGCATGCGTTCTGGGGTGGGTACTGGTGGTAACCCAGATGGTGGACACATTGGAAACGGTCCCGTAATACACAGCAACTGTTTTATCCTGTAATATATAGTCTACGGCATTATACAGAAACCCTTTTCGGTTACTTCACACATAGCAGCTGACTCTCTCCATGTGTTTCTGGCAGTCAAGATGTGTTACTATACAAAAGGAGGGTTGTTGTCTCTGATTCTTTATCCCCCACAGAATGAACAAGAGATCAATCAACTGAATCATGCTAATATTGCTAAGACCACATTTTGATCCCAGTGTAGGTGTTATTCTATAATGAGAGAAAGAGAAAGTGTACTCTGTGTTTAATAGACTTTTTTATTGAGATCTTGTTTTCAAGGTGGTCTTTAATGTAATTATAAAGAAATTACACACAGACACAACAGCAAAAATCACACGAATGCAGACAAAAAAAATTTCCATGACTTACCAGCTCCCACACCCACTGATTCTCCTAAATAAAGTCAGTACTTATGTGAATATATTCTATATTTATTAAATCAGAAGGATAGAGCACATAATTTAGCATGCTGCTTGCTGGTGTTTTAAAGTGCTTTTTGACTATTTTCATCTGTCGTAAGAAACAAGCATCACCAGCAAATTAAGAAAGAAATGTGAGAAGATCCAAAGAAGAATGACCTTAGTTGAAGTCCCAGTTCTCAGTTTGTTTTGGAGAACTTGCAGCCTATGTCCCAGTACAATGTTGTTTGACAAGTTGCACAAAAAGCCTTATGTTTTTACAGACCGACTCTGAGCACAACGCATAAAAACACATTATCTCATCGTGAACTACAGTTGTGTTAGTTTGTGTATCTGTGTATGTGCAAAACTCGTCCAACTAACAATCTAAAAAAAAATCCCTGAGCTGGCCACAGCTTGACTGTCTCCATGGTAACCACAAAAATGCACCCCAGTCACCAGAAAATCAATTGCAACTCAGTCCATATCCCTGAAGTGTTGGTGTGTATCTGGCCCTGCCCTCAAGTTAATGGTTTACATTGTGTTTTGTGCAGTGAGGCTAAGAAAAAGCCAACAGTTGCTGACAACACATTGAGAAAGACAAACAAGGGAAAGACAAACATGGGACAGGCAGGCAAACAACAAAATCAACCCAAATGCCTGCAGTCAAACCAGGAAAAGGGACGCTGTTTTTTTCTCATCTTTCAACTGGAGATCAACTGTAAACAAATTAATTAGACAGGAACATGCATATGGCTTCATTATGTCTTAATGATATTTCCCTAAAGCAAACCAGGGGTGCATGTATCCCAGGAGTCTTTTTACATTTGCTGGGGGCTACATGCAAAGGACATTTAGTTAAGTATATAATATATATCCACATGTATTTAAGAAGGGAAAAGCAAGCAAATAGTATCTGAAACCGGTGTCATGCTGAAATACAATAATCTTATTTAATGATGCATCAATATGAGTAAAACTCTGTTATCACCTTATTTCACAGTACATAAAAACATAAAAACTACTACATAAAAGTACATTTAAGCCAGCCAGCTAAGCACATAAGTGGAAATAGGAAATAAATACTTAAAATACAGGTGTTTAATATAGAAAGCGAGTGATAAATTGGCTAAATTATGATAAAAAAAAAAAAAAGTATTGTGGAAACTAAAATAAATGTTTCTAGAGTTATCTGAATATATGAATAAGCAACTAAAATAGTAAGCTAATGACAATAACTGATTTTGGGGAAAATATTTGTAGCAATAGACACCTTTCAGTGTTGTAAAATAATTAGTTTCTAGTCCATAATAAGTCCATTTGTCAGATCTTGGGATAACTGAACTGCTCTTGTTATACTCTGAGGATGAACAGCCAAAAAAGTTTGGGAATGTCTGCTTTAAAGGGTTAAACTACTGTGTCAGTCCATTAAAGCAGAACTCCTCAGTAGATGTTATTTGACCCTTGGATTACATTGTTTTTACCACTAGAGGGCACACTCGTGCTGTCATTCTCCCTTTGCTTTCTTTCTTCAGCATGTCTTTTTTTTTTTTTTTTTTAGATCCATTCTGGATTAGTCTGCTTTATCTCATAATTTATTCCACATTCTCATCCATTATGTATACAGGCACTACCCCAGTCATACAGAGGTCACTCTACGCTCCCATATCCCATCCCAGCATATATAATGCATTGGATTTCCCCATATATATTATGTATCACAGACACACATTTTTCTGTTTACATTGAGGAGCCTTTGTCACTTTTTCCTATATTGAAAACACACCATCTCACACAACTACTTCAGGTATAAAAATATATAGATGAATCAGTTTGACTCATCAAGGGTCTCGCTGTGACTCATTTAATTTATACGAGGCATGACTCACATTTTTCACCTCTTTGAAAAATACGAGTTTACTGTGACTGTGCCGTGACCTGTCGGACACACATATCATATACACTGAGTCAGGACCTTTACGCCAGTTCTCCATTTCCTGTGCTTTCTAACTCGGGCCTCTGCTTATGTGATGACATCTGGAAGTAGACCCCTCCCAATATCCCCCCACACTCTCACTCACACACACACGTCATTCTCAGCGGGAAATAGCAGGAAGGGGACCATAAGGAGGTCATTCCCATATGTGTGTTTACTTTAGGCTATAATATCTACCACTTACACATTAAAATAGCTCAAAGTAACAAAGACTATGTATATTTTGTTGACCTGTCCACTATATCAGATATTACCAAGCCTGTTCAAATTCAGAGAAATCTATAATTTTATTCAGTGCAACAGTTTCAATTATCAGTAGCATCAAATGATTACTTGTGGCTGTTTCGTCAAAGTGAAATGAGATGATGTGGTTATAATTCACTGAATGTAATCTGAATTTGCATGATTGTCTTATTTTCTGAAGCATGTAATTCGATCATTTAACATATTTGCGTGTATATTTGTATGAGAGATCCCTACTGTCCAAAACAGCATTCTGTGATTTTGGACGCTGTTTCTTCTCTTTGTGTTTCTGAATGTATGAAACACAACTGTCAGGTTTATGTACCTCATGTAACATGCTCTTGATAGTCAGTATTGATTTCCATGGCTTTGTTGTGATGGCGATAATGGACTCTCAGGCGCACGTGTCGATGATTGGACGAGTGTGTGGCTTGTTTTCTGCCCTGCTGGGTGCAGACGCTTTTGTTTCTGGATGGAAGAGCTCCCATCCTCAGCGACCTCTCATTAGTAAACCCAACGTTTCCATGGTGATGCTGCTAGACAAGCCGGTTCACTGCACTAACCGACTGAATTATGAAAACATTTGTTTGGAGCAGGCCAAACACACAGACACACTCAGCCCCCTGAAGCTGTTCAGAGTCTGCTCTGTTTAAGTGTTTTGATTTAGTGGAGTCGGCTTTCTAGAAAAGCAGAAGTGAGCTAGTTATGCTTATAAATAAATCCAGACAAGAACTGGGAAGTGAAACAAGGAAGGGGAACATTTAAATAGAGAAGTAATGTGTTTTGAGCTTAAATGAAGCTTGGAAAATGGTTTGATGTCATGGGTGTCATGGCCTCTAAGGGGCTGGAGGTCATTATCTGACCCTTATCTGATGGTTGTCGGACCTTTTCGATGGTAAAGAGTTTCTAATTAGGTGTAACTCAATAGACCTTAACATTACTCCAAACTTTATCTCCACTGGGAGAGGGCGGTAGAGGGCATTACTGAAGACCACACTCATGTGTATGTGGTGTGTGGGGGTGTGGGTGGGGTGGGGGGGGGGGGGGGGTGGGGGG
>JAPSES010000236.1:6655969-6682645 GCA_029822895.1 Maxillicosta whitleyi
TACTCTGACCCCATCTACTGGCCAAATCCTAAAATCTCTCTCTCACACACACACACACACACACACACACACACACACACAGAGGCACACACAGGTATGAAAACACACATAGAACATAATTCAGCCTGACACATCTGATTAATGAATTCCTCTTCCTACATCTGGATCTAGTTTAAGCTACAGGTGACGGATCCACTCATTCACTCGGTCCCTCGCTCTTTTCGCTTTCTGTTTCTGTCTTACACACACACCTCCTGATGTGAACTTCAGTGGACACACCCTGGGCTTCCCTCTTACTAAGAGCCAGAACTCATAGTATGACTCATACTATGGTCCGGTTACAGACAGACCCCCTCCCAAAAAACAGCCCCACACTCACAGCAACATGTGATCAGAATAGACCCTTATAAAATACACTGGATAAAAAAAGTAGAGAAAACTGCATTTGACCTCAGTATCCACGTGAGAAAGCTTTTCCAGGCATGAAATACATAACATGCTGACTGCATTTGTCACTTGCTAATGAGTAAAGTAGTGTTGAGTGGAAAAGTAATGATATGGCAGCAAGAAAAGCTCCAACAATGATGGGGTTTAAAAATGCTGTTGCCCTTGAAGCCTTAATAATAGACCATTATAAAGTAAAAATGCATATCTACATATTAGAAAGCTGTTATTACATTGACTCAGTAAACCCTGGCACATCATTCATACCTGTATTTTGGAATTTGTGTCCAGAGTTGCATGAGCTGTACAAATAACCTACATTTTACACTGTTTTTTCCTACCTTTTACCACATTTACATGTAGCATGAGAAGCAAATAAGGATGCAATTATTAGGTTTTTTCAGTCTTGATTCATCTGTTACTTATTTTCGTGATTAATCAACTAAAGCAGCAAGACTTGATGTTTTTTTTAGCAACACTTGGCACAAATTCAATAGTTACCTTTCGCCATATTGTAATTCAAGTGGTTATGAGAGGACATGAGACTTCAGCATCTACTGTTTGTGTATTTTATGAAGGTAACAAGTTTAGGGGGAGTTAAATACATGATTGACAGCTGTTATTACCAATCAGTGATCACCTTCCATTAGATATGACCTGGACTTGACTCTGCTGCTCTGCTCTGTGTGTTGACACAAGCTCGGAATAGTGGCTTCACTTTTCTATAATGGCATGGAACACCATCACGTCAAAGTTATTTAGACTACAGGCGAAAGATTCCAGTCTTGCCTGTTCCTCAAACTTGTGGCTAAACGGCTTAAGCTTTGATAATGTGAATCACTGTGAGTCAATAAGGTCATATCAATAACATTACAGAGCACTTAAATATTTTACAACAGGTATTCTTTTGGTTTTAGTTGAATGAATTTCTTTGCCATAAAATGAGAGTATTGATATGGTTTTTGATTGTGGTTATTTTTTATTTTTACATATAAAAATGTATTTGTATTTAGTCCATGAATCGGCTACGTGACATACAGTAAACTTCAAAGTTTCACTTGCATTAATATTCAGTCTGTTCAGGTGGTGTTGTACATTAAAAGTCTGTGGATGACATATTAAACACTATCACAGATTGTGATGGAATAGGACTCCATTTTTTGTGCTTTTTTTTATTATGCTTGTATGGAACGACTTTTGCTAACATCCAATAATTTCCACCTGGGAATAATAATGTATTCTGATTCTGTGGGGTTGTGAAGGGGTTGCCTTTTTAGTGTATACATATTTGGCCAAGTCACTTGTATTTATATTTAGTTTTTAGATTTGGACTGATAGAGAGCTGCAAGCAGAAGATATCCTCAGGAAAGTAAAATGTTTTAGCTTTTTTTTTTTTTTTTACATTAAACAGTTCTCTTGATTGGAAACTGCACAAAGCAAGAGTTTTTTTAGCGAAATTTTTAAAATTATTTTTACTTATTTATACATTTTTTTAATGAAACATTTCTTAATTAAAACTTTCAACCTATTGTCCCCTACAGAGGACAAAAATGCATGGCTGGGTGTCCCCCCTTTGATATTTTTATTTTTGTCTCCTATACCTTTAAGTATTTGGTTCATATAAAATGGCAAGAATAATGTTTCCCAGAGACAATGATGTGGTCTTTAAATGCATTGTGTGAAATCACAGCTCAATGATTATTAACAGATCACTACAGCAGAGCAAAAAAAAACAAAAAAATGAAAATAATCAGATTTATGGTCATCTGTACTTAAATGTCTGTATGATTATGCACAACTTGCTGTAATTAAAAGACAAAACCAGCTCTAGTTTACATCAGTGAATTAAACCCTTATAATGCAAGATATGGTAAGTCACAAAAGATGACCCTTTATGCAGAAGTATAGTCAGTGCAAAGTTGAAGTTCAAGAATAAATGTTGTTTTCTTCCGTCTGTGCATATCGTTGTGAGTCACAGACAGTGTGATAGATTCTCATGAAATCTTGATGAGCTGCAGACTGAGGCTCATGAGGTTGATGGGCCGTGTGTTGCTCTTGTCATCCCCTACCTGCTCTTCTCTTGGCCTTTCTGCCTCTGTGCTGTGCTTCCTTGGCTCTGTCTGTTCAGTGTAGTGTGTAATCAATTACTTTTTCTGTCATCATCATAGAGGGAACTTGACTGTGTGGAGGCGTGCACAGTTTTCTTTGTTTTCCAGCTCATGTGGGCAAAATATTAGAGAACACCACCCAGGAAGAATATAAAACCCCAGAATTTCTTGATTAACCAAAGCTATTCACAAATATGTCTGTATCTACTCATACAGATTACTGGAACAGTGTATTATGGTCTTTACATACTTTTATAAGCTTTTCATTTGCAATTTGTGTGAACAAGTAAAGCATGAAAACCCACATTGTTCTCTTCATTTGTAGCTGAATTAATCTTTTTATTATTTATTTATCATATATTGTTTACCGCTCTGTTTGTATGCCTGCCTATATTATTTCCAGGGATGATGTAACAGACTCCAGCTGTAACAGCAGGATGGTGCTGACAAACAATAATGACATTAATCTGTTTGTCTGCTAAAGTGGCACAGACACACACCCACCTACTCATGCAGTCATACACACATACGCAGGAATACACACACAATTACACAGACACATTAAAAGATTTAACAGAGAGTAACATATGGGGCTTGTGGAGGGATTTGCAGTCCTAGAAACCCCCTGACACCTCCCCTTTCAGTGAGAACAATGTACCCATGAAGCTGTTTTATTCCTTTGTTTGATGCGGCTGTTTCAGCCACATGGTTCCGTCCTAAACTTTCCCTTTGCATTGTCATTATACTAAACAAACAAGGTACAACCTGTTAATGAGTAAGTCGCAGAATCCCAGTTCCCGTGACGTTTGCTGTTGAAAGTATTTGCTCTGTCTCCTTTTGTTCTTTGTCCTTATGTGTCCTTATGTCCGTTCTTACACTCACATGTGTGTACACTTACACACTGGCAATAATGTCCAAGCTGTCTGTTGTTGCAGGGATGTTTGACTCCTGTCGGCCTCTGTGGATATGTTTAGTTTGACTATGTGCCATTTCATTATTGTGAAACATACTGATGTTGAGCAACAAACACATGTTCTGGATCAGAAAACTTGGGAACTACACTTGCATCCTTTCGACAGATTTTCCCATATTCTGCTTTGGAAGTAGTGAAATGTTTCCAAATTCTACAACAACATGATGATGAATAACATATTCTGTGTAATCACTATATCACAAATTGACCACATCTATAACTGAATCTCTGCTCCTTGTGTTGTTGCCTTGATTTTCTTAAATGTTTGCAGTAGTTACCTATTTTTCTAAGGTAATAATAACTAATTCACAATAAAAACTTTTGCAGCAATGCAAACAATACATTATAAAGTTTGTGTAACTGTGAATCAGAAATGTTGATTAACTTGCAAAAAGCAGAAATTCTGTAGTATCTGAATATATTGTAGTGTCAGTTTCACAGGTGCAAATACATGAAATGATAAAAAAGATCAATAGACCTTAGCTTAAAGTAAGTAAGTACGGCTGAGGAATCTTTTTAGAAAGCTATTGTAGTAAAAATATCAATATTTAGCATCAGTATGATACTATATATTGTACAGTAGGTTATATAAATGATGCAGTATTATACCCCACCCTTTTCTCTTTAGTCACTCACTAATTTTTATCTTTGTTGGACCATACTATTCTACTTCCTGTCACTTATTTAGCATCCTGCTGAACACCAAAACTGGTGTCACAGTTACTGTTGCCTGGACTCCCCCCTGCAGAGCCCTGGTAAATCTCTATGGAGACGCTATGGCATAATCCCTGCTAATCCCTGGCTTCCTCTTATGGCAGCGTTGGGAAAGAATAAGGCAACTCAGGGACTTGGCCAGCACTCTGCAAGGACAAGGGGGCACAGGGTGGAGGGATATAATGTGTGTGTCTATGCAGGACCCCCACATAGTTCAGAGGGATCCGTGTTACCATGTCAACAATATGAGCGTGCAATGGAAATAAACGGAGTGTGTGCATGAGTGTGAGTCCATATGAGTGGACTCAGCTTCTTAACTTACAGAGGTCAAAAGGTCACGACTCTGGCCCAGTGGCCCTTTACTTCATTTCTTTTGAGGGAAGAGAACTACCGCACTTCCTGGAGAAGTTTGGTGAACTCACTTTATTTTCCTTTCTTATAATATAAGCACACACGACCTGTAGAGCAGATGAAAAGAGGGAGATGACCCGAAAACAAAAACTGATAATGAACATGATACTAGACCAACAAGCTTAGATAAAAACCATATAGACTGACATCATTCTATCAACAATCACTTACCTCTGCAGACTTCAGAGAAAGTTTTTAGTTTAACAGGTTGATGAAGAGATGACCAAAGACCAATATAAAAAACAATACTTGTAATAGATAATGTTCATATGTATGTATTGTATTAGTTTCCAAAGAAATGCACAACTCAAGGGAAAAAAATAAGAGACCATTGCAAATATCCAGACCTAAACCCTATTGAAAACCTGTGGAATGTGATCAACAGCAAGATGGATGGTCACAAACCATCAAACAAAGCCGAGGTGCTTGGTTGTTTTGCGCCAAGACTGGACTAAAGCTCCCAATAACAATGTGAAAGGCTTTAGGAGAGCGAGTTAAGAGGCATGAAAGCTTCAGCGGAAAATCAGTGTTATTCTAACAAATATTGGTTTGTGAAACTGTTAAGTGAAAACATTAGTATCGAGTAAAGAAGCATTTTTGATATTTTGACTCTTTTCATTTTCAACAAATAAATGGACTCAATGACAGCCTTTAATTTGGAATTTGGGTGAAATCTTTATTTTCTTTGATTAAAAAAAAAGTTGATTTTGTAAAACACGTACCTAGAAATAGTAAAATCAGTGCAGTGTCTTTTTTTTCAGTACGTCAAACTATTGAATAATACACAGACCTCTCCATAAAAATGCTAATCCATGCAATAAAAATGCTGTATGTACACAAAAACCCACCAAAAACGATGGTTTATTTACAATTTACTAAGTTTTTGGTTAAATCTCTATTTATATAAATAAGGTCAAGAATAAATGTCAAACATTGTGTGTTTTCCAATGCTGTGAGCAGGTAAAATCCCACATATTTATATATTGTATAGGCGTGGAGGTAAAATCCCATTAACGGATCTAAAACCCTCATTGAGTAACTTCAACAGCAAGTGAGGAGATTTGAGGTGATTTATGTCATTCAAAGTTGTTAAAGGAAATGATCGGCTAATTCTGCAGAAGACTGGTTCCCACAGTAGAAGATAAGTCCACACACACACACACACACACACACACACACACACACTGAGTAACCATGCTCTCACTCATTCCTTCCCTCCCACTACATCTATACCGCCTTTAAAGCACATACTTAGTCCCTCTATAGGGGGTAAATGAAATTGCATGGTTTAGGACAAGCTTTTTGGGAGCTCTCGGTGGAAGCTGTCTCAAACCTATACTACACACACTTACAAACACACACACACATCTGCAATATGCACACTGGAGCTGAGCCTTAGAACTTTAACAGTGGGGTGTGACAGGGGGTTTGTAATGCGCATAAGAATTAACCTTCCTTCCCTCCCATTGACTCCCACCGTGTTATTCTCTTGAGTTGTTTCGATGTTAGTCACACACTTTTCTCTTTGCCCCCCAGCCGTCATTCACCCTTCCTGTTCTCCTCATTACTCCATTTCTTAATCTTATCCTCCCCTGTATGCTCCAATGGCCCCAACATTGAAAATATGCTCATTATTTCCTCAGAGGACACACTCTTGAATTGGCTGCACAGACCTGTTGATCTATGTTTGATGTTTTGTATGATGTTGCGCTGCTTTTCTGGGTCGTTTCTTGTGCGTCTCTTGAGAAAAAAGTATCTTTCAAGTCAAGTTTTTAAGCATTTCCATTTGGTATTGTCCTCAACAGACTGCACCCTTGAGAAAGCCTAATTAGATGCTTTTGGTGGTCCACCCATAGAGGGTCCCCCAATTTACCAGAGGACCACCTCTCCAGACTTTGTCACTCACTTTGATGTTCAACCCTGAGTGGGTTGGTGTGAGGTCATGCTTTCACGATTTCTGTTTGTTAAAACTCTGTCCCGTTCTTGCGAGGAACCAGACTGAGCATGCAGGGTGGTATAAAAACAACACTTTGACTGCTCCTGGGGGGAGGTGGCTGTTTGCCAACATACCAGAAATATGTGTTTGTCTGCTGACAGATAATTCACATAGATACAGGATAAAGACAGGTTCACAACCTGCCATAATGATTCCCCTCTTACACTCCTTCTAGTCTCGTGAAGCTGAGAAGTTGGTATTTTTTCATACCTAAGGTTTGACGCATCCCACATGGGATTAAAAGACACAGTTTATATTAAACAGCTAATACATAGCAACACACCCTATGGTAACACAAAACCTGAAGAACATCAGTCATAACCATTTATAAACACAGTGAATTCAGAATAATTCTTTTTTTTTTTTTTTACAATTGATGTTATGATTCATCTAATGAATGGATAAATGAATAGAATGTTATTTTCAATATCCCCAGCTGTGTGAATGTTTGAGTGTTGTACAAATGTGTCTAAGTGTACAGCGGAGAGTGTACAATTAATGGAATAAAGAATAAACCTCTGCGTGATAATGCAGAGGAGTATTCAGATCTGATACATATGTGCACGGGAGGTGCTTTATGTTTGTTTATATCCAGTGTGTGGAGTGTTGGATCTGTGAGTGTTCCTGCTCTGATAAGAGGGATGAACTTTCCCAGGTCGCTTGTCTCTTTCATCAGCAGAGGACTGACAGGTTCCCAGGGTCGTACTGATGACCCTGCCTGTATACTGTCATTACACAGTTACATCACCACCTAATTATACTGCTCTACCACACCAACACACAAACACTGTAGTCTTTAGATGCTAATAGAACAGGAGCAGTGAAAAAGAGACAGTCTTTGAGGAAGGGGGGGGGGGGGCAAATAAACAGAGAGTGAGACAGGGGCATGTCTGGACATGAGTCAGTGGTCACGGTAAAAGCTGGCCTTCTCTTCTTCTTCGTCTACTCTTTCCAAAAACTCGCATGAGAGTTGACATGAATAAGCTCTAAAGCGACGACCTAAGGAGGACTGTTTGTGAGCATTTGTGGTCATAGAAACTGTTTTTCTTCGTCTTTATTAGCAACGCTAGGCAACAACGATGGCTGCGGGTCCGTGCACCTGCAGCTCTCCGTGCCAGTGTGCCAATCAGAACGCAGCGTGCATTCACGACACACATATACAAACGCTGTACCCACCTGGCCCGGCGTGGTACGGGTGAGCAGTGGCCTGAAGAATCCTGTCTTTGTTCTGCACTTAAAAAGAGCCTCTTAATGATCTCTTCTTTCTCCCTCTGTGGGTGTGTTTTCTAATCTCTCCATTTCTGTCTCTTTCTTTCTGTCCCACTCCTCACATCACTTCTTTTCTACTGTCTTAAATGAAAAGACACTGTTAATTATCTCCATCTACCCCCTTTCCTGCTCTGTCTCTTTCTCACCCTTCTTTCATTTATTGAACAGACTCAGCAGACAGACAGATCTATTCACTGGGGTCCATTTAGTGCTTTAAGTGTCTAAACACCACTGGATGTTACAGGGGGGAGACCAGGGGGGAGTGGATACATGATACCCAGTCTATTCCACTGCAAGTCTCCAATAGCCAATACACAGTCTGTTACAATAGCAACACTGGAGTCATTTACCCTCCCTGGTTCATTACAAGCTGATTGAGGCGTATTTATGCCACCGCCGCTTTGGCTATTAGCCAGCGTTTCTTCTGGATAGTGGATGATTGTTGAAGGATGCTTGGACTTAGATTATTGCCATTAGAAACAACTGTGTACTTTGTGTTCTTGTCTTTGTTCATTATTATTTAGACCCATGATAGCCCACACTGAGGTAGCAAATACTCATCTTTGGGTCCACATAGATTGAAGCACAGCGTATAAAACAAAACCTGCAAAAAAAAAAAAAAAAATCTCAAAAGGAGCATGTCACAGGAAAATAAAATTTACTCAAATTGTATAAAATTTTACTCTATTCAGATAACATTGAAAAAGAGGCAAAGTTACTCTTTGGGTAGAGCTCTCCAAACTCAACACAGAGCTAAATTTACTCAATACAGAGGCAAATAGACACTATACATAGCCAAATTTACTTAATACAGAGTCAACAATATAGTCAAATTCACTCAATTCAGACCAAAATTTACTCAATAGAGCCAAATTTACTCAATACATAGCCAAATGTAATCAATACAGAGCTAAATTTACTCAATACAAACATTGATTTACTCAATACAGAGCCAAATTTACTCAATACAAACATTAATTTACTCAATACATAGCCAAATGTAATCAATACAGAGCCAAATTTACTCAATACAAACATTAATTTACTCAGTACAGAGCCAAATTTACTCAATACAGAGCTAAAACTACTCGATACAGAGCCAAATGGACTGTCTTTGAGGAAATTCTCAGTATAGGAAAATGCTCAGTATATTTCCCTGTGTACAAGGCAGGTAAAATAGACATTAAAACATTACGCTGTATTCCATTGCAGGGAACTTAATTCATATTGGGGTTAGTTTAAATATGTTGCTTTAGTCGTTTTGCTTTACTGGATTTGTCATTAATCAAAAATTGGACCTGTTCTCACATTGTATTAACTCTATTGCACAATACAGTTGTTTCTGAGTTGTACCAAGATAATTTTATTTCACAAGAAAATATTAGAATTTTAACACAACTGTCTTTTTCACTTGGCTGACGGCACTTGTTGCTTTGTTTTGCATAGAAGAGAAGTAGAAATAATGATTACCTCCACCAGCCAATATGAAATAATTTTGTTGCTTTAGATCAAATATGCAAGTGTGAATGTTTCTATCAGACCTTTTCATTGGTTTGCCTGATTTATCTGCTGATAGGATGCTTTACAAACTATTAATATATGTTTAACTCATCTCCAGTTACTGTTGGTGACTAATATCAGGATTCTCAACTAAAAAACAAGCAATGCCAAGTGATAATCAAAATTTTGTGTAGGTTTTCATTGATTATGATTCCACATTTATTTATTGATTATTTTATTTGTGCAGTTATTCATTAGTTTGACTGAGATGTCACTAGGTTATAATAGGATATTTCTAAAAATCTACATCATCCTCTAGTTGATGAAGTGGAAACGTTCTGGATTTTGCTCTCTTCACTTAAATAGCCTACACTGGTCTACAGTTTTATAGAACTTATCTACTTCAGGCATTACTAAATCATTTACTTTAATGAGATGAATGATGTTGAAATGACAAAAGTATTGGTTTGCTGATGTTTTCCGTGTATCAGTGTTAACAGTTTATGTCCATTTATACAATAAATGTATAAATCGTTTTCTCGAAAGTACCTGCAAAGTGAATATATTCTTATGCACAGACAGTGTTTTGATCTGGTAGCTCTGAAACAAACATTCCTTTTGAATAAAATAAATTATGTCATTAATTCTCAAAATTCCATATTTTAACCTAAGACTATCTTAGAAACTACACGAAACCGGCATTTTGACTTAATTTTCTTTTATTAATGACTCGGACATGTTTAAGTTTGCCTACGTTTTTTCTGGAGGCAGTGTTCGTATGGACTAGTGCTATTAAAAGTAATTATTAGCTCCTAATTCACCAAATCCCTTAAGAGAATAAACCTCACCAAAGGCATTTGCCAGCACTATAAAAAATTATCTGATGATGACTTGTTAATATGATGATTTATTTACTGTTAGTAAGACTGATAGTCATATCAAAAGTAGGCTAGACCAAAGGGACATAACTGCAGATACACACTTTAGAGTAAAAACACTGAAATTGCATACAGTGTATTTTGCTGATTTTGCTTAATGCTGCATCTAATCAGAGGTTTTACCAAGTGGAGACAGTGGGCTGTGTGTTGTGAAAATATCCTTGACATGTCGCTTGCAGAATGTGATGAGTGTGTGTGCTTATCTTGCGGCTGTGCGCGCGTTAGAGCCTTTATGCGCTTTTTGGAAGAGCCACAGCTGGTCGCGATCAGTGAAACGGGGGCTGGAGGAGGAGGAATTTGGGGTGTTGCCTTTTTATCCTAGCCTCCTCCGCTCGTTCATCGCCTCCCTCCCTCACACTCCCTCCTCCCACCCTGCATGCGTGCTTGTGTGTGTGTGTGTGAGAGAGAGAGAGTGTGTGTCAGAGTGGAGGCACTGCGGGAGTGGGTCAGTCAGTGAAGGCTGCTGACTTTTACAGGCGGTTCCCTGTTATCAGCACCGGTGTCTTTTCACTCCCTGTGTGTCTGCGTGGGTCCGCTTCAGAGTCCTAGTCGCTTGGATATGCCCAACGGAAACAAAGCTGCGTGAAGGCTGGACGGTTGTAGAATGAGCGGACGCGTGCTGAACGGGAAAATGCTGCAGCTCCCGGCTCCGCAGCGCGCAGGGAGGACAATGCACTTTCTGTCAAGGTAATGGATGAGACCAGAACCTTGCATGTGACTGAGAATTCCGGATGTCGAGCCAATTAACACATTGATGACACCGCTTTTGATTGTGTAAACGTGGTGGTGAATGGGTTGTAGACGCTGCGCCGGGGCCGGTGCGTAAAAAGCAGCAGCATGTCTCATTGATAAAACTCCAACAGCTGCATGGTAGGCAGGTTTTCTTATAGTAGCTGCTATGCGCTCAGGTCTGGCTACTATAGGATATTGGATCTCCGACTAGACGTCTCTGAGAAATGTGCTTGTTTCTGGTGGGCGTATAGATGGAGGTATAGCGCATGCAGTCTATACGCACAGACTTCAATGCGCAAATCCATACGTTGAATCAGCACTGTGGAATACTGTACAGACTACTACAGGCAGCATCTCACAGGCAGGTGGATGTCTGCATTAGAGGTTTATATACCTTATCCCTGCAAATCACGGACTGACAGTCAGTGGATGTGAATGCTGCATGTGTGGATGTGTACGTGCTTGAAGTGCGTGCGTGCCTGGAGTGTCTCAGCCTTTACGCTCGGTTGGCATGGCCATTGTTGGAAGCTGAATGCGTTGACAACTGGTTGCTGCCGCTAAGTGGACCAGCAGAGGCAGGTATGTATGTGAGTGAGAGTGGGTGGGTGGGTAGGAGGGTGGGTGTGTTCTGCATTGATCCGCTGCGGGACCGGACCGCATTCGATTGAACGGATGACCTACATTCCGAACGACGCCTTCTGCCGGTGTATCTGCTGTGATTGGATGAGAAGCAGCAAGCCTCCTCCATACACCATCTTTATGCCCACGCCATGTGAGAATTAAATAACTATATGTCTCATGTGGGCTGATGCAGGCAAATTTAGGCTGTAGGCTAATGTATATGAGAGAGGTTTAAGGGACAAATCCTGGTTCTGAAAGGAACAGAGAGCAAAATCAGTCCAGTTCAAGAGCAGTATTGATATTTTGAGACATCTTTTTTTGTTGACATCTTTCTAAATGCCACAACAATAGAAATGCCCTTAGATTATTGATCCATTGTGTGTAGGAGGGTGTAGTGGAGGCTTGCTCTTGCTCTTTTGGTTGAGTGACCCTTTGCATCCATCGGAAGCTTAATGTGAACCCATTAGGCCAGAGTGACCTGATATCGGGGCTTTTGACACGCACGCACGCACGCACACACACACACACACACACACACACACACTTTCAATAATAGATGGATGAAGTATTCAGGTCCTTTACTAGTGCTTAACCCATAATGATCCAAACAGCAAAACCATCTACTGAACTAAATAGTTTAATACCTGTTGATCCACTAATCTTATCAGTGCATTTAAATAATTGGTGTAAAATGCAGTTTGTCATCTTTTCATGGTCATCAGATATGACCCATTTGGATGTTCAGAGGCTCTGTAGTGAACATGGAAACACCGCCATCTTCTACAACATTAATTCACCACTAAAACCCCTGGAGTTGGATCAATGACAGTGAATGGACACACTAGTTTTGTATGTTCAATTAATGACATATTTTGCAGAAAAGGTGACTTTTTCATATATTTTTTCCCTGTTTTGATATTAAAAAAACTGAACTGTAATGATATCTATATGATCAGTTAATTAAATATAGGGGAAAATACATGATTTACATTGAAAAATGCAAAATAGAGAGGATAATATAACAAATGGCAAAAAATCACTCAAGAAAGGTTAAAATAGAGAGCATTTTTTTCTCTTAAAAGTAGCACTTTGTGCGTGAAATACTAAAGTAAAAGTAAACACACTGAGCTCAAAATTGTACTAAACCTCTAATTAATCATAACCGCTTTCAAAGTGTGAGATTACTGTTGACTATTACCAACAGATCCATCTAACATTATTTTTGTGTCAATGTGGAGCCGATTTTTGCTACTTTTCACACTAGTGGGTAGATTAGGAGTATTGTAGGTTTGTCCATCATATCGCATAAACACAAATAAATCCAAAATCTTTAGTGGAATGAAATAAATTATATTAAACAACTGGACATGTAAAGGAGTAGAGGTGTAAAATAGCAGAAAGTGCAAGTCTGAACTTTGAAAACATGTTTTTGTGGTAACTTATACATTAATTTTCATATTTTTTCATGTTATTTTCCTATTTTGAAATTACTGATCATGCAAATGTCAATAAAAGCATAGAGTCAATTCAAAAGTTGTGTCAAATCTGACAAAAAGGTGATTTTTTTTTTTTCTGAAAAACTATACAGTCATGGAAAAAATTATTAGACCATCAAAAGTCATGAAAAAACAATGGTTATGCAATCAAGTATTAACTCCTGTGTGTATCATGTGACTAAAACAGACAGAAAAGAAAACACAGAATATCTAAAAGTGTTGTTTTTGGCAGGACAATACCATAGATATTGATGTAAGAACTGAAGTGATTTTTAGTTTTTATCAAAAAAAACATGGAAAATGGTTAGATATCAGCTCTGAAATTAAACTCTTATGAACTATTTTTGTTGATATCATTATATTTGTCCAAACAAATGTACCTTTAGTTGTACCAGGCATTAAAATGAACAAGAAATTGAAGAAAACAAGGGTGGTCTAAACATTTTTTCCACAACTGTAATATTAACAGACCATCATTTGTCATTAGTTTTATTGGTGAATCAATGTTATGGAAGGTGACAATGTTTCCATGGTAACTACAGAGCCACCGAATGGGTCATATCAGAAGTCGATGAAAAGTTAATTTTGAATGTTATCAAACATTTAACCTCAGTAGATGCTTTTGTTTGGTGACAGTTTATATCTATAAAAGTTAACTCCACTACAAGTATGTCACATTCAAACTTAACTTAATGTACTTAGTTACATTCTGTCAGTGTTTTCAGCTTTGACCCCCACAGACAGTGTGTTTGAGTTCGACATGTGCTTCAACAGTTAAATACACAGAATCTGACACACACAGATATACATACTTTAAGCAGCCAGTCCAAACTTGCAATCGAAGCCTGAGGTTGTATCAGTCTTTGTATGTGTTGTGTGTGTCTGGAAGGGTGTGAGTAATCCAACATTAAACATGCATCATTAGGTAATTGGTTTCACCCATCACAAAGATTTGATCAACTCTATTAGTCATAGTGAAAGTGGTCCAACATTAACTCAGACTTGTGTGTGTGTGCGTGTGTGTTTGTTGTCATCTGAGTACTATACAAATAGCCTGCTCAGCATGACCTACCCCTATCTACATCCACCCCTGGTTAGCAACACAATCTCATCCCAATAGCAGATTTGCAAGTGTGTGACTTCACTCGTTACACCCAAATGTTATTTTTTTAATTAAATAAAAATGGAAAGTGAACCACTGTGATGTAGAACAGGCTCATGTCATATCTGAGGCCCTGGCATTTAGTTGTACTTGGAAAATGCAGGTCAGTATTAGTGCAGCAACTCTGTTGAATGAAGGATTTAAGAGCTTCTTGTGGGGGGGCTGCTTCAACAGCGAAGTAATTAAAACTGAAATTTGTAATCTTTTAGATTAATATATCATGACCGTATCCATCTGTCGGTAGTGAAACATCCATAAACAGTGATTGGGTTTGTCAGGTCGCACCTGTTGGTCCACAGTGCAGCAATCTTTTTTTTTTTGGGGGGTGGGGGGTCTGATTAATTACCCTTTCCAAACTGTCATAATAATATCACCTTAGAAAAACACTATCAGTCAGCCTCTATTACAAAATCCCTTGGATAGATTAAGTTGTTTTGGAAACACATTTCGCTGACACAGACTGGTGTGAGTTGTAAGGGTCAGTGGCCGGTTGGAAATGTAATCATGCCCACATGAATCATGTTGCACACAAACACACAAGTTTAGGCAAATTTGCAAAAACACAGTCAGCTTTGAAAACCTTTTGGCTGCATCGAAGGTAATGGATGTTTATAAAATAATAATAAAAAAAAAAAGACTCAGTCCAAAGAGTCATAAAAATGGACTATGCTTAAATCTTTTTTACTGGCTTCAACAGATGACCAACCAGATAATGTGAAAGGCTTCTTACCAACAGCGTTATAGGGTAACTTTTTACAGCTAAAAACAATGAGTACAAAAGGCTAAATGTAGAAAGCACATGGTGTTTGTGAGAGCATCCAAAGTTGTACCACACTACCAGGCGTCCTCTGACTCTGATGTTTTATAATTAAGTGGACAAGTGAACCTGCCCTGCCTGCAAGGTCATTAAGAGACCTGAGAGCAAAACAACAGCTGCTTGTAACCTGTGCTTGTAAGACATACACTTTTTTTTATTGTACACACAGGAGTCTGTGTTCACAAACAGAGCTCATATTTTCATGAGGTGGTGCCTCCCGGGGTTTAGTGAGCATCTCTGTTACATCAAAGCCAAAAACGGACCTACAGCCAGACAACAGTGTACCTTAACAGGCTCAGTGGAGACAAGAGGGGAAACTATTAGTCCAACTTCAATATTCATGAAGAATAATAATCTTAGGAGTTCATTTTCATTTGATACTGATGTCGTTTTCTTGGAAATGTTGATGTTGAAAGTGAGACGATGCCTTCACTTTTTACTGGATGTGGATTCTATTTTTTGGAACTTTGGGATGTGTAGTTTTATTTCTGTGTGTCTCATGCTTTGGTATGCGTATGTGTGTCCGCATATGTTGTGGGATTAGGGAGTGGGACCCCAGAATACACTAGCTGGAATGTGAAATGTGCACGTTAAGCAGCCTGAAGGCAAGGAATGTCTCCCAAATTCACTCTAACAACTTTAAGTGGCATGACCGGAGTGTGTGTGTTATGAGTGACAGCAGGTGATGGGTGCATGCTCCTGCAGGGTGCGCCCCAAGGTCAGATTGTCACCATGCCACATGTGCTCATGCGAACGTACATATATGTACAAGAACTCACCACAGAGTGGCCCGTCTGCTCCGTCACAGCAGGAGAGTAATGTGTGTGTTTTAATAAGTGTCTGCTTTATCTCAGCCAGAAGAAACGAAAGACTATCTGTGCTCCAGTCAATGGGCCTTTCATTCTTTTTTGTTCAGGTGGTGTTTGGACAACCTTTGGCAGGTGCTCAGAGGTGTACTTCACAGATCTGTGGTCTCTCTGTCCAGCTCAGTTTTATGTAAACAAAAGCTTTGCAATCCCATTTGATTCATATTGTGGTTTAACCTTGAAGTTTGTTGTCTTTTCTTTGTGTTTTCTCATTCTTGTTTGCACATCTCTGTCCATTTATTCCTCCGTGTTTCTCTAAATCTCTCCTTTCACCTTCAAACTGCCTTTAGTAAGGACTTTTTCTTGGCCTCAGTCTGCATTTTTAACTTCTCGCAGCCGTGTGGAGACGATGACTGTATGTACTAATCTAGGTTATAAACACATAATAAAGTTTGGTTAAATCCAGTGATTTACAGTCGTCATTAGAAAACAGTGCTTGGGAACAAGAAACAAATCTGACCTTCTGACATGAGCGTTTCTTTATTTATCTTCTAAAACTGTGTTTTCACGTCTGTATCAGCTGTTCTGAACGAGCCATTACTAAACCACTGGGCTGCTTGTCAGGCTTGACCACGCGACATGGCACTTCATAATTTCTAGTTCAATAGATGCACGTGTGTCTGATGGAAGGGTTACTTCTCTATTGTAATGCACTTCATGGTGAAAAGGACAACATCTAGCCACTGTTAGATTTCATGAGAAAATATTTTGTAGTTAAAACATTTTCACTTTCTAAGATCAGTGTCTTCATTCATAAAAGGGTATTGTTATTTTCATTTCTGTGCTCCACTCAGTATACACTGTAGTCCTTGGTTTATGTTTTGCTTCAAACGTTGTTATTTTACGTTACTGTTGTCTGTTGATCAAGAAGCAGCTGTCAGTGAAACTGTTTGTGTTTGTGCACATGTCTGCGGCACCATCTTTCGCACAGCTGCTTCAACTTAACAGCAACCAAGATGAAGCGTGCTTTATTCAAAAGTGGTACCACCCTCTCATTCTCTTCCTCCTTTCCTTCCCTTCGGTTCTCTTGCTGGTCCCCTTTCTTTTAAACCAAAACATCCCCTGTGCGCCGTTAATTCACACAGCCGTTAAGTCAGCTGACATGTCTGGAGGGAGGCCAGTGGTAATTCTACCCCAGGATCCAACCCCTTGTCCTGGGCCTCTGCGTGCTGGGGTTCCCCCTGTGAGCTCCTCCCTGGTTCTTAGTCCCTGAGTCGGGTCTGGGAAGAGCTCTACACTCCAACCCAGACTGAACTACTTATGAGGGTGATTTAAAAGGCCATTCCGCCTCGTCTCAAGAGTGCTGTCCCTCTTCTGCTTCCTGCCCTCTTGCAAAAAAAGGGACTTTGGAAGAAAGTGGAGGTACTTTGACGGTCAAGGGTTATTGGATCATAACAGAACCCTGCTGGTCAGCACCTAACACACTCAGACATTTAACGGCCTTTTCAGAAATCCAATACTTTTGACCCATTTTGATTTGCTTTTTAGATTAACAATGTGAGGGCCCTTGGGAAATATTACTAAACCCATCCCATTCTTATTCAGAAATCAATTCTTTAATTCAGTCTAATCAGGCCACTGTTTGTTGCGATGGCATTTAACGTCTTTCAGCCAGTAACCTTTAAACTTTAACCCTATTTGTGCTGAGTAAAACACAAAGATAGTGAGGACAAAGAGGCAGGGTCTTGTTTCTGGTCCTTTTCAACAAATCCTCTATACCTCTGTCAACTCCTGCTGTTTTTCCTTTTTGGGATTTAAAGCATGAGAAGATCAAGATGACCTAGTGGGTGTCAGCTTGATCAACACACTGCGATTTTTGTTTCTGTGAGTTTCACCAGCATAAGTTCCTTATATGACGCTTGGAGCCGTGCAGCGTTTTGACTGTCCTGTTTCATTTCACTGTGTAGGAGAGGATCAGAGCCAAGTCGCCTGTGATTAGTTGAACTCTGAACAAACTTCGTCTGTCCACCCTGGGGAAGTCAGAAGGAGAAAACAGGTTCAGATATGAGGTCCAGTCTGAGTAGAATTTGGCTAGAGAAATGTCACCCATTTATTTAATATTTTCCTTTATTTTCTGTCTGTCTTTCTATTTCCACCTTCTGTTTCCCTGGGAAAATACAATGCAGTATACTGACCGGGATTTCTGTGTCCTATTGCCTTTTAAGTGCTTCCACTTTCCATCCATAAAGCCTCAAGCATGCGCATAATGTGTCCCCGTCCTTGAAAGGGAAACTTGGAAGATTTAGGAACCCATCTATTCCTCCACACACCTTAGAGCCAGTTTTACGGAGGCTGGCCAGCTTAGTGTAAACCTCTGAGGAGCCGTGACTTGAACGAAGCTGCCGTTTTCACCAAGCTACTAACATCATACACTTCTGACAGCTAAATCAAGATACACCCCAGGGGACAATGGCAATCTAATGTATCCAATCCAATAGTGTGTGTGTGTGTGTGTGTGTGTGTGTGTGTGTGTGTGTGTGTGTGTGTGTAGTATGTGTGTGCGTCCTGAACCCCCAGGCCATTGCTGTCAGGTTTAGGCCTGTCAAAGGCACAACAGGGGTTCTCTTTTGTGATGGCCATTTAGAGATGTGACCTTCTCTTTCCATCCTCATCGTCATCTCACACACACCATTATCCACAAACACACGCACATTCACATTACACCTCAAACTGGGGCCCCTGGCCTGCTCTGATCCTGGTGGCAGATGGAATTAGCAGTAATTATGAGCTCATTAACTCCAGCCTGTTCTGTAATCCTCTGTAATGCCCAAATACTGCTGTGTGAGGTGGTGGTCGTGTGTGTGTGTGTGTGTGTGTGTGTATGCATTAAAGATTGTCCAAGTAGGTATTGTATATTGTTCTTCTCCACATCAAGGAAAAAGGACAGAGAGGAAATAATAAATAATGTAAAAGAGGAAATTAATTTCTGTTTAGTGAGTGCCCAAAAGCAGGTTACCAGTACTGTCTAGAACTTAATTGGATCTTGTCAATGATTTACTGTAAGTGTTAAACAATGCAACTCAGCAGAGAAGCAGTTTTGGGTTGCAAATTAAAGGCCATTTTAAATGACAGATTTGTTGCTAATTACTGTACTGAACAACTGCCGTAAGCATACAGACACCAACAAGTTGTCATTAAAAATCTGTGGAAAAACAAGTGCTTTATCAGAGTAAATGTCAGCACACTGCGTATGGCCATGTCTCTTTGATAAGAGCACATCATGGCTTTAAAGGGCAGCAGATGGCTGATAACTTATGGAAATAAGCAGCTAAAATGAGATCACGGGTACAATCACAGATAGGTGGTGTCAGCATAGCTACAGTATATTTTCAGTTGCCAGAGGTTCTCTATGTTATGTCTCTGTGAGCCTAGTGTGTCAAATTTTGAGTCTTTCAAGAAGTATCATATGCTGGCGCTGCAGACTGGAGTCCCTCATGGCTATATACGGTGCTATAATGATTATAATCCTATGCAGGAGAACCTGGTGTAAAAACTGTACTGTATGTAATGTATCTGTCGTTAGTTACTTCTCAGTCAGAATGGTAGTCACTTTAAATATAGATCATTTTAGCATCATGACTGTGTCGTTTCTGCCGTCAGTTTAATTACAAAATGATTCTGTTATGACACTGTACTATTGCTACAGAGTATGACACCAAGGTGATTCACAGATCTCTCTCTCTGTGTGTGTGTGTGTGTGTGTGTGTGTGTGTGTGTGTGTGTGTGTGTGTGTGTGTGTGTGTGTGTGTGTACTTCCTGGTGATAAGCTGCTGAAGTGGTCCAGGAACCCATATTGTTCACCATCTGTGCACACCAACCATTCTCACCCTCTCTATTGATCTTATCAGGCGAATGTCCTACAATAGATATTTGATAAATATTTATTTTAGCTTTTGCAGTTTGTGGACAGGATATTAATTTGTGTCTCAGGTGCAAATGGACTTCACACCATTTTTTCTCAGTTAAACAATGAACACATAGATCTACAATGACACCGGTGACGGGTGTGGTCAGTCACACTGCTCTTCACCAGGGATGAGTCATTTTGCTTTTTTAACGTCTGTTTTCACAGCGGTGTCACAGTGGCACTTGAGTAATGAAGTAGCAAGTCAGATCTTGTCTTAGGAAGGAAACCTTTCCAGCGCAAAAGTGTCAGCGTTCAGAGCTGCATTCAGACATGGACCCCTTGTAGTATTTTTCCCAAGGATTCTTCTGTGAAACCTTCATTTGCATATCCTTCCACCTGCTGTGAGCCACGTTTTCAGTCATTTCCCCTAGATATCTGCCCATCATGATTTGCAAGCCAAGTCCATGTCCAGCTTATCAGATGTGGATCAGAAAAGCACATAATCAGTCAGAAGATCATCCTATATCTCACTTAATTCTCATCTCTAGCACTAGTTAAAGCCCCACATATTTAGCATTTAGGGACCTTAATGACTTCTGCAGTCTTTACATGTGTGCCCCCTCCAGTTTTTTTAGCCGACTGCCCAGTGCCAGTCTGGCACTGCCCTACTTTCCATTTGCCTGAAAAAGCATCACTCCAACTAGAAACTCATCTGATTTAGCCATTTTGGGATCTGCCATGTGACACTGTGGATTTTAATAGGAATGGAAAGTTCCTGTCCACTGTCGGACTGCAGAAACACTTTCCATGGATTTACACCAGTTGGAGAGTCTGCATCCAAGTATCACCCTGAATAAGACACGTTGAACCCCTTGAGAGTACAATGAGACGACAGCGTTAATTCAGACCACTTTTACATTTGGACACATTATTGTTCTTCAGCCCGTGTTTTTCTTCCACCTGTCTCTATCCTCTGGTTCTTTCCTCAGTATTTCTATCTGATCTGTTACGATGGGGTCCAACAAATATAATCCTCATTCCCTGTCAGTTCCAGATTGGACAGATTGTAGTAGTTGCTGTCATTGTCTTTCAGTGACATTCTACGCATTCATAATTACCCCCCCCCCCCGTTTATCTAGTGGAATATTCTGCCTTTGGTTTGAGTGCGATATAATTAGATAATACAATAGATTAGTGCATCATGTGTCTGTTTTTATTGATCTGTTTTTAGTGACAAGTTTTATCAGCTCTACATTAGTGCACTAACATCCCCTACTGTAATGCAGATGGACTATTGATCAAGTAATTAGTTAAATGTTTATTTCAATCAATTCATTTAGTGCACGACAGGTAGTCTGTCTCCTTCGCCATTATCTCCTCACTAATGAATGTCACCTTGTCAGTTCTTAAAGTGCAACATCAACATCCTCAGCATAAAAAAATATAAGAGAAGCTCAGTGTTACATTCCTCTAAATGGACCTCATGCAGTTTTAACAAATGTTTGTTTAGATGGAGCAGCTTATCAACCAATACTGGAAATGCTCTGTAGGGCTGGCGAGACTCCAAGTCCCAGCAAGCACTGCTCCCAAAAACCACAGGCAAAGCTGCTTTGTCTCTTCAGCGGCTTTTTTTTTTTCTTCAATCCGGGTCTGCTGAATATCTCTCATTTTCTTTCTCCTGTTTCTTAACCTCAGAAGGGTCAGTCAGAGGAGAAGAGAGGAGAGGAGAGGAGACGGAGTGAAGGCAGCAAAAAGGAGATGAGACACAGAAATGAGCATGGAGATCTCATAATGATGCTGCAAAAAAGAGCATTCACATCGAAATAGCATCATTCCGAGGAGGCTGAATAGCAGAGGGACCCATCACGCGGTTAATAAAAGACGACTGTTTAACTCAGCAGCAGCTATGCAACAATTGTCTCTATAGTTTTGAGGCTCAGTGTTAGTGTGGGTGTGCCTTTCCTCTCAGCAGACTACGCACAACAAAGAAATCATGTCTCTGTGAAAGGAGGGTGTTGTTTATAATCACTACTATGACCTTTATGAATCAAGCAAATAAATCAAAAAAATATTCTAACCATTTAAAATATTCTCCGTGTGTCTGTAGCTTCCATAAAAGATTATGAAGTGTACGCTTTCTTTGAACATAGGGCAACGAGTCCCTCATTGAGGTTTTCCCTCAGAAGAGCAGTTATAATGTCATTAGTGAAGACAGAGTAGGAAACCACTTGCACAGCTGGATGTGGATAACAGAATAAAGCTGGGAATTATGGGTTATTCCTTGCTGCTTTTAACTCACAGTGCCCACAAAAAAAAAAAAAGAAAAAATACACTGCTCAGGTGGATGTGAAGAATGAGTTTAATCAAGCGCATCTCGGCTTAATTGACATTTATTGTGGCCTAAATCTGATCAGCATTGATATTCATTTTGATCATGGAATTATAGTCACAGAGTAGCATCTTTCAATGTCATATGGTTGCTGGTGTATGTTGCCTTTGAGCGGAAGATGCACATTCGATAACTAAAATGTGGTTTGGCTGAAATGATACTTGATATGAGAGATGAAGGGGTGAGAATGAATTTGAAGCTAAGATTATCACTTTGGTTTCCACAGCTGCTGCGGAAGAAATAAAAAGATCAGGCAGGATGTTTAAGGAAAGAAGGAAGGAAGTATGGAGCACATGTTGGTGGAGGTTTAGATGGAGCGATGAGAGATGTTGCTCTTCAGAAAATGCATCATGTCCTGAGAAAGTTTTAAGTAGGTTTTTATATTTAACTACCATACTTCTATTCCCACTATAGCTTCTTTTTATGCTTCATCTTTTTTTTCTCTCCCCATATGCCACCTCACCCTCTTCTCTTGAGTATCCTCATGTTTCAAGTGCAGACTTCCTTTTATCTGCCCGCAGAGCTGATGGAGAACTATAGGCGGCAAAGACCTGATGGCAGCAGATCTGGTGTAACTGCATAAGTGCCTGACAGTGATTGAAGATGTCAGATTTTAGCCTGAAAACTAGAAAGAACTATTCTGAATTTGACAGTCTTGATGATAAATACACATGCATGGATTCCTTGATGCCCAGATGAGGCGTCTTAAGAACTGACAGAGCCTTGAACGACACTTTGCACTTACTTAGAAGTGTGTCACTGATAAAATGTCATTCCTGCGTTTCAAAATGCAGATATGACATTTGACTAAGACAGTCCTTCTGAAATTAGTGCTGAGTGGTGTGGTGAGTTCAGGCTCAGTTGGTTTTTGAGCTCAGTAAACTGGCTGCTCTTGTTGTCTGTGTGTACTCTAACACTGACTTATGATGCCTTATGTTCTCATTGGCACCAGTTCATACAGTCTGTGGGTCTCATCTAAGAGGTCTTTGACTGAATATCCCTGCTTTGCTTATTAGATTTGGGATTTTTACTTTCATTATTTCCTTGATTTCTGAGATAATCTCACTGATTAATCTAATGAAATAATCTGCTTTATACTTTATATACTTATCCATGGTACCCAGTTCGCTGGTGCTGCTTGTAATATCGACCCCATGACCTTTTCCCTCTCTTCTGGGGATTTATTTTTCACTTCTGTCAATTGAGTGACACCAAAGCCAGCAGCGACTGTGTTTATACTGTTTCCTATCAAGTTGAATTATTCATAAAAATGGATATTAGCATTCATCAAAACACTGTGGACCCATGGATATCTCTGAAGTGCATAACAGGATATAAAATGATAGGCATCATCTCAGAGAGTTGCAAAAGGTGAAGATCTGTGTCTCCCAGAAGGAGGTTTACACTCAGAGGAATGACTGACACATGCACACATACTGGGTTCAATTAAATGCGATGTGATGAGTTCAAGATTAGTAAGTTATTTTGTATTAAACAGTTTTACACTTGGGGGTAAATAAGAAAATGTTAGGAATCAGCATCAGTTTTTATTCACAAATAGCTTCTTATAATGCTGTCCAATCTTTAAGTGGGCTGTAAATTGAGATATTTTGATGTGAAACCATCTGTGAGTTTGATAACATCATTTTCCACTATAAATCATTACTTTTGGATCAAATACATACTTGGATGTGTTACACGGGTTGGGAAATATTTTAGGAATTATGACTTTTTTTTTTTCCCCTCTTCAGTGATTTTCTTTGTCCTATTTTCAAGGATTGACAGAAGTAATTTTGTCTTATTTTCTGGTTTCACAATGAAGCGTGGATCTGCTTTCTGGAGTCATCTGGCTCATACTTTAACTTGCCCTTAATTTCACCGTAGCGTGTACAGTAGACAGGGCACCGTGACAGCTTCAGACGTAAAACCTTGTCTGCTCATTTCTACGTCTATGATATGTTTCCATGGGCGAGACGGGACATGGATGTCGTGGGATGGGGGGGTTTCCCTTTGCCCCACTCCCCCATAAACCCCAACGTCATGTCCCTCAGGGTACAGTGTGACCCATACAGGCACCCATCCGGAAGGGCCCCCTCCATCCTCCCCTGTATCACATTATATGTGACCTCATTAGGAAAGCCCCACCCTGTCCACTTGCCTTAACAGAGTAGTACCACATCAGTGTAACCTATTGGCCCCAATAAATGCGTTCCATCCCCCTTACTTCCTAAACATGACCTACTAAATGTACACATATGATGTGATGCACTGATAGCATTACCTACATATGAAACATACCTCTCACATGTGAGCCTCTCCTCCCCCACTCTTCCTTTCTCATTCCTACAAGTGCACACGTTTTTCCATCCGACTGTGGCTTTGTTCTAGATATTTCTTGACATTTATGTGATGAGACTAGCAACACTTCAGACTATATCATAGTACATTGTTGAGCCTCAGACGCTAATCAACTGTCAGTAGTGATTTATTAAACAGTTATGATACATCAATAAATGACTTAATCTCTTGTTTTGTCACCATTCAATGTTATTTAATAGCAATAGTTTCATGTAAGACCACTCAGATTGATGTGGATTTCTCTTATTTATTTAATCAGTTTTTTTTTTAAAAATAATGAACTTATAGTTTAGTCTACTACTCTAGTTAGGCTAGTATGCTTGAGTTAAGCCAAATCATCCAAGTATTGATGTCTAGTGATATAACAATATATATTAAGAACCTTGTAATAAGTTAAGGTCCTTATATGCTGTTCAGTAACATTGAAGCCTGCATGTATTATTGATCTTCACATTGTTATTACTTAACTACTTACTACAATGTTGTTAAACATACTAAGATGTGTGTTGCTTAACTAGATTGAACCTATTGTTTATTATTTTGCTATCTACACAATAATAGTTTTATAATGTATTAATATCTATACATTTATTAAAAGTTAACTACACTTTCTGGTAATTTTTCATGTTTAATTAGCATTTTTGTCACTTTAGATCAGTTTGTTGGAAAAGATAACCACTATGGAGACATGTCAATCCCATCTGATATTATAGAAGGTCCAGTTAAACAGACAGGCTTCACAGTCCTGGCACAAACCCCCCTTCATACAACTGTGGGTGCATGCGTCACTGTATATGTTCTTCCGTGCTATTTTCATGCATGTGGGCTGTGAAGATGTCGAGAGCTGTACCAATTTCTTTTTGCCAAGTGCTTGCATTCTATATAGTGTGAAAGTTTGGTATATAGAGCAGTGAGCTGTCTAAATGAGGTCTCTTCTCTATGAATATTTAATCAAAAGACAAACTACAAGCCTGGCCGCCACTGATGTAACTGAGTGTTGGTAATTATTGCAGGGTATGAACATGAAGAAATACAAATGACCTTGCTTTGTATGATACTTATGTGTATGAGAGCATGTGTTGTTGATCTCTGTTCTTCTGGATGCAAATTGTATTGTTACATCCCTGATATTGTCTTAACCCTCACATACTAGTCCAGTCAAATTTGACCTGTTTTTGATATTCAACAGTAATGAAAAATACTCTAAGTATCATTCTTTTATCCTGAAATTTGATGAGTTTTCCTAAATTTTGTCAAAATACAAAAAAAAAATTAAATATTTTTAAATGTTATACAAGTGCTACAGATTTTTGGACACTGAGGCTGGTTCGGGTCAATTTTATATGTAAATCCAATGGCTTATATATTTTTATGTGTTATGTAAAACAGGACATGATACTCTGTGATAGTGGATGTTTTTATCCAAAAATGACTTTGTTAAACTTAAAAAAAAATATGCTCTTACTGCTCTGAAACATTATATTTATATATTACATATATTTAATGTGGGATAGTCTACTTAGACATTCTAAATAAATCTGTAGTTCAATATATGGTGTAGTCACGTACTATGAAGGAATTCTTGATCTGGGTTAAATTTGACCTGAACCAAACTGTGAAGGTTTAAAAAATGAACAGTTTGTAAGGGTTAAAGCATATACCTATTCTGACATATCTGCCTTTGTTTCTTTCAGTTGGGATGAGAGCAGCTCCATCAGCAGCGGCTTGAGTGATGGCTCCGACAACCTGAGCTCTGAAGAGTTCAATACGAGCCCCACCCTCAACTCCCTCCCCACTACTCCCATTGGCTCCCGTCGAAACTCAGCCGTGGTGGTGAGTATCACCTGAGACGGTTTTCACACACAAAGCATTCTGACAGACGGATGAGCAATACATGTGCATATTATGATGATATTGATTAAACACTTTATCCAGTGAGGTATTGATTAGGTGGTGAATGATGTATCATGTGCTCTGTCACTGTATAGAGAGGACACACACGTACACACAGTCACACAATGCAGTAGGGCATTGT
>JAPSES010000236.1:6682745-6694930 GCA_029822895.1 Maxillicosta whitleyi
TGATGTATCATGTGCTCTGTCACTGTATAGAGAGGACACACACGTACACACAGTCACACAATGCAGTAGGGCATTGTTGGAATAATATCAGAGAAGTAGCCTGATTAAGTATTCTGTGCACACACTCAAATTTTATCACATCTGCAGCGATCAATCTGTACCACAACACATGCAAAGGCTCACTAGACGGCTGCATTGCTCCAGCAGGCTTTACTTTTTAGGTTTTGTTTGGGTTTTGAGAAATGTATGAAGTGCTAAATTTGTTTTTTTAAACCTTTTGAATTCTTCTCGCAATATTATTAATATTATTATTAGGTATACAATTCTTTGAAATATTATATAAATCACAATATATAGGTAGATAAAGTACGTCAAGTACATTTCTCTAGTTGGCAAATGATGCAAAATGACATTTGGTTATTTTCTAATTTAGGAAACCAATGTAGATATTTGTATATGTATTTTAACCTAACCAATACAAAATCAGTATAGAAGGGACACTAAGTAGACTGTGCTGCAAATGCATTACATAAACAAAATACACTTACAATCCAATATAATCTCCATAGTCCACAGTGTCTGAGGTTTAAAGACTGACAGAAACAATAGTTTGTCTGTTTTATTTCTGAGGAAAACTGGAGTCGCAGTCGAAACTGTCAAGCAGGTAACATCTACAAATTATACCTTGTCTGAACAAAAGAAAAAAGCAAAATATAATTACAGTAAGAGAAGACAAAATTAACATCTTTAGCTTTAATAGTTTGTCTGAGCGTAGCTTTGCAGGCAACATTATACTGTGGTTTTTGTGTTGGAGTGATTAAAATCTGAAGTATTTCCAAACCAGGCTTTTTAGTAGAGCAGCTCACTCTATAGCTGAAATGGACTCTACTGTCATTAGCACAGGACTGTTTTTAATCATTCACTCAGCTTCATTTTAAATTATGCAAAGTAATGTTTTGGGATTCCTGTCCGTCATGTGTCGCACTGAATTCATCCACGACCGATGTGATACCAACAGCTCTAGTATTACTGAACACATTATTTTCATTGCTCATTCATCATTGGAGCTGCTTTTTTGTAGTAAAAAGTAAAATATATCTCCATATAATAATAATAATATAATAATAATGTTCTACATTTACAGTGTTTTTTTTTTTCTTTTTACAAGAACCACAATGTGAAATGGGTAAAAACATATTTATGATGCTACAGTGGTGCTCACCATGATGCCACAGCAGAAATCTTATTTTTTCCACTGAAAAAGACATTTAAAAACTGCAGTTTCAGTTCAAATCTGTCTTACTCCAGTATCTGTCAAAATAAATAACAATATAATTATTCTTTTTGCCCTTATGCTGTTACAATCAGAGGTCTTTTGTACCTGCAGTCAGGATTCACCGCTCTAAATGGCTCGTCTTGTCTTCATATTCTATTAAAATGCACCACTATGTCTGTGCTGTGGGGATTTGGGACTCTTGACCTTAGTCCGTGTAAAAATCTGCCTGTGGCTCTGTTTCCTAAGATCTAACTGTAGCTGTATTGGCTCCAGACAGAGTGCGTTTTCCCAGTGTGTCTGATGTAGGTCACACCTCCACAGTATGACGGATGTTGTGGGATTTTAGAGGGAGAGAGCGGAAGAGGCTGAGAATCTGCGTAACCATAGGAACCAAAGCACAGGGATGCTTAGAGTGTAGGTCTTTGTCTTCTTGCGTAAACTGAAGGACAGGTCTAGAACATGGCCATCTGTACACACACACACACACACACACACACACACGTGACCATCTGCAGTCCTGCACCCAGACCAGTGAGCCGGAAGAACCAGGACCCTCCCTCCACGCCGTGTTGCAGAAATCATAGCAACCATTACCCCCTATGGCATCATTACCATGGCAACCAACCATCAGATCGTCATGCACCCCACACTGTCTTATACACATGGCTCCCCTTTCTTCTGCCATTCTCAGCTGATGTTTTTCATTATCTGTTTTCCTTTGTGTCCTGGGGCTGTATCTCCATGTCTGTTCCATTCCGTGTATCATCCTCCTTTCCTTTTTGCTTTTGTTGATATAAAAAAATCACACCCAGAGGTAAACTGTGGCTTAGCACCCATTTCTCATCTTTCCCACTTGTTGTACGACATATTCAACAGGGACATGAGAATAGGGGAGACAGGGATAAAAGGAAGGCAAGGGGCACAAATGAGATGTAAGATTTAGAGAAAAAAGAATCAGATTGGAGAAAGAAGTGGGAGGTGATATAAAAATGTATTTTCTCATTTCGGTATAAGGGGGAATCAGGCTTTCATTTTAATACGTCTTGTTTTTCAGCGTATATGTTTGTGTATTTCTGCTTAACTGTCTGTATATTTGAGTTGTTATCCATGTTTTGTCACGGCTCACCGTGGCCAGATGTGTATCTCATCCTCTGTTTTAATAAGCAGGGAATGTGTGTGAGGAAATGACAAAGTTTTATCAACAAGGTTTTGTCCAGCAGGGCATCCACACACACACACACACACACACACACACACACACACAGTGATATGAACCTCCCTATGGGGTCTATTGATTTTAATAAAAAAGGAATTCTACAAATGACTCCTCATGAGGACCACAGTGTCCAGAACTGTAGGACATATACACACATTCACAGGCCTCCTGATGCATTGTGTAATTTTTAGGCCACTACAGGGGGTGGAGTGTAATCTCCTGAAAACTAGTCATATCCGTCCTCATGTAGACTCCCACGAACACTCCTACAATGGCATTGTGTATAGGATTTGTACATCACATATAAAGTGTATTTTAACATTTGACATTAAATTGGATTATATTGAGGCTCTATTTTCTAAGCGTATAACAATATGTTTGATCTGATATTTTGTATTCAGGAGCTGGTGTGACCCTGCATCCAGTGTGTCTGATTTTTCTTTGATGTGTTGAAACACAGAACAATAGGATTTAGACATCAGAGATGAGACATCAGTGACTGTGTTTTTGTGTCAGCCAGGTCAGACATGTTATTTACTCAGGAAACAACAAGATGATGTTATATCTGAGTCACATCAAATCACTTTATTTTTTACACAATCCTTTTCAGAAATATCATTTTTTTATCACAAAGGATGAAATGAGTAGCATTACAGTAGTTCAAGCAAAATGATCAGCAGGATAAAGCACAAAAACAGATCTACATCCATAAGTATTTAACCCTTTCAAACATGGTGGTCACTGCAGTGGACAGTTATTCTACAGATGTTCTCTCATATATCCATGGATTTTGTTGTTTCATTTTCATATCAACTAACACAGTGGACACATTTGTCATCCCATACACTGCAATTAATAACATTACGGTAACTTTGCTGTTCTTGATAAACCTAATTTAACATGTTTGAGTGCAAATTAAGTCCTTGTCATGGGTATTAGACTGTAATTAACATCAGATTTTTTTTTTTTTTGCATCTTATTTCCATGAAATGAGGAATGACTAGATGACTGAGGAATGTGAGAGTATGTTAAAATGTGAGAAAATATAAAATTAGCAGCATTAAAATGTTTTTATTTCATAGTTTTCACAAGTATATCTGCAAATACATATTTCTTTGCTTCAAAAATGTAATACAAGGTGTCCAGCTTAGTGGATGCTTTTGCAGCTCCATGACAAATAGCCTTATAAATAATGTAATTGCTTTTTTTTTTGTATGCCCAAAGTGGAATAAAATCACTCAAGAAAAGAATCTTGAGTAAGATTATCATAATTCATGCATGAAAGGGTTAAAAGTAGAATTGGATGGGGGTTTAGGTGGATTACATACTGTTGGAAATAGACTCAAGTTTATGTACTTGCATCCCTGACAACAAAAGGCAAACCTTGTATTTATTTTTCTGTTTTGGTTGAAGATTTAATGTGCAGAAAACCTCAGCAGTTCTTTGCTTTCCCATTTTTATTGTGTAAACCAATAAAAATGTTAAAATATCCTAACAAACTTAGAAGTTCACACAAGTTCACCCTAATTAAAAGCTGACCAATGTCTGTAATTAAGCTTTCACATCCCGATTTTGCAAAAATTCATTTTTTATTTGTACTTTGTTACTACAGCTCTGTATTTCTCTTCTCTATATGTGTTCAAGAATGGGCAGGAAAATAAACCTCATAGATGGCTATATAAATCCGCATTGCCTAATTGTCCTTCTGTTGTCTTTGCGCATGTGTCTGTTTCTCTGCAGATGCGTACTGATGCAGAAAAGAGATCTCTGGTGGAAAGTGGTTTGTCCTGGGACACCGACGATACCAAACCCAGCCGCAAGAGCCAGGGCAGCGGCATCTACGAAACAGGAAGCCTCAAGTCGGAATCAGCCAATAAATGGAAAAAGACGCGGCCACAGGGGGAGGGGCTAGAAGGAGGAAAGGGTGAACTGAAGAAACCTCAGACACTAGGCCAAGGAAATGTGCTGAAGAAAGGAAGAAATCCACCTGTGGGGGTCACATCCCCGATCACACACACCTCTCAGAGTGGCCTCAGAGTAGCAGGTAGGTACAGAAAAAAAACAAGATGAGGGGCTATAAATATGGAATTGTTTCATAACTTAAGCAGACTGACACATGGCTCTGGCCGTCTTTTAATACTTTCTTTCTGGCAGTCTCACACCCACACACAGTCACAGACACTCCGTGTCTTTGTCCCACACATTCATCCACAGCTGCAGCCCACCCTCCGGGCCTTTAGAAAGTGGTGCCATGTATCAAACGCCCATCAACACCCACTCCCTTCCTGCCAGCCAACCACATACACACACTCACACACAGACACACACTGACCAACAGTGTTTTTCTTCCTATTGGGCCAGTCGTTCCTATCCAAGCTTTATTTTTGTGTCGGACAGAGAGAATTTATAGTACTAAAATAAAGGCCTTGTACCCAAAACAACTGGACCAGAGACAGTGTGTGTTTGTAAGAGCCCGTGTGTGAGCACACACACTTCTGAGATTGTGCCAGCTTTAAAGAGTGTCACCCATCACACTTAACACGCACACACTCTTACTCACACATTAAGTGCATAATAGTGGGGATTGTGCAGCTGTCTTTTAAGCGCACCATCTGTGTGCTGTTGATGAAAACACGTGCAAACACACACATACGTAGGTAGACAATCACAACAACAGGATATTAGCTGTGGTCTTTTCTGTGCCAGTCTAGGACTGTGTAAACAGCACTCTTTTTGCAGGACAGTCCTGTGTTTGCATTGCCAACTGTTGAAATGACAGACACACCAAACGTGTGTTGAATCAGCCTGTGATCTGTGTGCCAGGTTGGAATTGTTATTGATGGGACCAGTATAAATAAGATGACTCTGCCTCTGAGTTTGAGATTTTAATTGATGAAGAAGATGAAGGTAAAGTTAAGAACTGAAGTTGGGTTTAATGCAGCAAAGAACCTGGACTAGGATTTGGATCCAGGCTGCTGCAGTATGGCCACAGCCTACATGTGTATATATGTGTACCACCACTACAGAGGTTTTCATGAATTCAGTCAAATCTGGGCTGAATTTTGATGTTCTAGAAGCCACAAACCACTGTCCATAATCACTTGTAATGTTGTACATTTTGCATTCATCTATTTAACTTTGTCCTTTACTTGACACATTGATGGGTAACATCTAATACACGTCCTATTTCAGGATAGACATCATTGAATCAGCTGATATTTGTCAGCAGGAGGTACAGTGTATTACCACCAGCTGGTATGTATTTGTTAAAGTGGATAACTGGTTTTGAGTGATAACTTGTCTTCCTGTCTCAGGTAGATACTTCTGCAGATAAATGTCCCTATGGTCTTCAAATGAATGTTATTCAAGCTCTCACGTATCAGTAAATAGACACTGATATTGCATGTTAACAACTAAACTCATAGATATGTTCATGGAATAGTACAGTTCAGTTGATTCAGTCTAGGGGTTCTGGTTGGCCTCTTTGAGAAACTATTATGACTGATGACGAACTGGAGTATGTCTGTATAAATGTGTAAAAATGCATGTTCACTGTGGCCTTAATCAAAGCTGAGAGCACGTCAGTGATAGATTACTCTGTCTGCCTGTCTTTGTGAATCTCACTCGCGTTTATTCAGATCTGAATCTCATCAGACATTCAGGCCTCTTACGCTGAGACATGTAGTGAATCACGGTCTCTTCTTCACACGCCACTGTGTCAAGTTGCGAGCTTCTCTGTTTGTGCAGCCAGTGTCAGTCAGTAAATCAGGCTTAATTTGTGTCAAATCGAATACATTTGTCTGGATTCTGTCATTGTGTGTGTCTTTACTTCTCAGCACCGGAGTGGCTGGTTCTGTAGCACCATGATTTTGGAACGTACAGCATTGCGGTTATACGATGGAATGGTTTTATGACCTGACATGTAAACCCAATTTTCTCATTTACAAAAGGACTCTAAGCATAATGTGTCAGTGTCACATTCCTATAATATCCAATGACTGCGAGTGTGTGTGGTATATACTGTATGTCGGCCTATATATGTGTGTATGTGTGTCTTGCGGATTTATAAATACTCTTAAGTGACTCCAGATGTCCCGAGGCAGCACGCCGGTGGGTCTCATTCAAAAGCAGTTCTTTGACTGTGTTAATGCCATGTGTATAAACCTCACATAACAACTCCCATTAGATACAAATTAAGAGCGTGGGCAGTTCACATTATACTTGTGTAGGTGGTGTCCACAGTGCACGTGTGTCTAATTCCTTGTTAGATTTTTGTCTTAATAAGTTCTAAACAAGTCTGATTAATTTGCCAACAGGGGAATCTACAGATGGGGAGAAAATCACATAATTTTCCTTTAACCTATGTTCCAACAAGTAATACTTTCATGCCCGCAGACACACATTGTGAATATGAACAGCAGTTTTCCATTGCCATACTGCACATGTTAATCTCAGCTCTCTGCAGCTTTGACACGCAGATATGCATTTACTGGAAAGCTACAGACAACTATTTACGTCCATCTGGATGGAAAAGAGGAGTAACTATAAGATAACCGTGGGTGTGAGTCTGGTCAACACACAGTCTGTCTTCTCAGACAAGGATGTGTTTTTATCAACAGACAGTCAGACCTTGTGGGTGTTCAGATAAGCTATCTCATCCTAATATGGCTTGGTTTACCTCAGTCATCACCACACACTCTTCAGGCTTTAACCAGGTTAAGCTGTTCTAAATTCTTCTGAATACTCTGTTTGTGTCTCATTTTGATTTTTCTCTTTTATCTTTCTTTGTAGGCACAGTAAAGTCAGATGGAAAGCCCATGGATAAGTCTCGGTTAGCAGTGAAGACTTCAGGTCTGCAGCGCTCCTCCTCCGATGCTGGTAAAGACCACCGGAATGGCACTAGTGCTGGTGAGCAACGTAAACCTCCATCTGGACTGGTCAGACCTTCAACTGGTGGAAACTTTGGTTTCAAAAAGCCCGTGACAGCTACCACCAATGGCACAAATAATACCGCTGTTCCCACTGTGATGAGCACAGGTGGCACCATACCCAGTGGCTCTGCAACCGTAGGGAAGATTCCCAAAACATCAGGGATTCCTGTCAAACCAGGTGCAGGTGGAGGGGGACGGAAGACGAGTCTAGATGTTTCCAGCAGTGACCAGAGTGGTTTTCTCTCTCCAAATGCCAGAACATCACTCCAATACCGCTCTCTCCCTCGCCCAGCCAAGACTAGCACGTTGACTCTAACCCGGCCAAGCTCAGCTCGCCCGGTCAGTACCACCATGGACACGAGCTCTGGGCTGGTCAAACCCTCCAGCACAGCACCGCAGACCTCCAGGCTCAAAGAACCTGCCTCAGGGCTCGGTGCTGGAACAGGTTTGGGTAAGGCAGGGGGTCGTGGGATCCTGAGTCCCAGTCCTGTCAATCAAACAGACAGAGAAAAAGAGAAAGAGAGAGCCAAAGCTAAAGCTGTGGTGTCTGATTCTGAGTGTGGAAGTGGGTCCCTGAAGGGCAGTCCTGCTCAAACCCCCTCGGAGAATGGAGGAAAGTTGCATGGATTGAGACCTCCAAGCAGCGGCAAGAGCTCAGACCTGCCTTCACCCAATACACACAGGTACCGTGTAGAAAGTGTATGCAAACACTTGATCTTAGAGTACATCTATACTCTACGCTCACCATTAACTGTGTGTATTAGCTTACACCTTAGTAGCATTTTGGCATTTTATTATACATTATAAAGCACATACTAATTCATTATCCTGCCATAACCATCTTCTATAACTACTGCTAACTTTACAGAAAGCATAAATCATGAGATGAGACAATGATGAGAATTTGAAAATACACATCTTCTTCCTGCAGCTCTCTGAGTCTGTAGAGGCCAGACGACACAACCATGTATTGTGTCACTATGGAAAACTCAGCAAAAATATCATGCTTAGTGGCGCTGTCTTGTCTCTTCAAAAGCCACAGAAACTGTGCATTTAAGACGCAGCTGACTGTGCCTTGACAGCAGTTTGTCATAACAATGGTCAATCACTTGTTATTTCCTGTGATCACCCAAAATCTTCAATCACAACAGGTCATTTTTTTTTAAAGACATGAAAATAGAAGCAAAGGAAGTGCTGAAGTTTAATTTTTCCTCAGATTACATGAATTACAATGTGCACACAGATTATTAAGGATAACTTCTAAAATTTTAACTATTTTCTGATATGAGCTGATATGCTACAAAAAATATATATGCCAATAAATCTTTCCTCATGACAGAATATTTGTCCCATTACTGAGTTATCATTCATTTGACTTGTTTTTTTCTTATTCTCTTTAGGTTGTCTGGGATGCGAAGTCTGGCAAAGCCTCCATCAATGGCCCAGCTTGATAAACTTAACTCCAACAGCTTGGAAATTGGCGTACAAGACGCTCTGCCTCCTAAGATCCCTCCATATTCCAAACTCCAGGACCTTGCGAGCTCCTCAGGCAGCTCTACGAGCTCCTGTCTGACCCCGAGCCCCGCACCTTTGCTCAATGTCAACACTTCATCCTGTTTCTCAAGCTCAGGAATAGGATTAGGGCCCAGGCAAGTTTCTTCCCTCGGGGTTGAAAGGAGCTCCGGGAGCACCTCTCCCCTGCTTTACCCTCGAATGTCTGGGCTGCATCGGAGCTTAGAGTCCCTGCCACTCCAGATGAGCCTGGCCCCAGAGCCCCAGAGGGAGAAGGAGAGGGAGAGTCTGGTGAGAGGCTACACCACCTTAGAGTCACGAAACAAAGACAGACAAGAGGACAGGGGCCCTCCTAACAGCTGGAGCTCTGGAAGTAAAGCCTCTATGACGCTGTCAGACAGGTAGGTTTGTAGTTTTAGGTTTATGTTGACCATATGTTATGAAAGGAGTCACATCGGTATGCAGTACTGTGAAAAAGTCTTGGACCGTCTTTAACTTTGTTGACATGAGAATAGATGCAGTCGTGGAAAAAAATTATGAGCCCATCAAAAGTCATCAAAAACAATGGTTATCCAATCAAATACTTACTCCTGTGTGTGTCATGTGACTAAAACAGACAGAAAAGAAAACGTGGAATGCCTAAAAGCACTGTTTTTGAACAAATATGACTTTTAAAGTTTAAAGTTTAGTTTAGTGTGTTTAATTTAGTGTGAACTCTGGCCCTATGACAAGAAGCAGCACAAACAGAAATCTGACATGTGCTGAATGAAACCCGGTACAAAACATCAGAAAATTTATATAATAAATCCAATATTGTCTGAACAAAACAGTCATGTAAAATGCAAAGTCACAGTAAATGCTTCCATAAATGTTTCCCCACCCTGAATCTATTGTTTTTACTGCTTTATACACTTCACATATCCAGAATATATCTTAATAAAGACAGTGAAATGCATTTAACATAAAACATGACTTATTATTAACGCATAAAGACCCAAACAACCACCATCGACCTAAAAATATCCAATACCTGTTGATCCATTAATCCTATCAATACATGTAAATAATTAATGAAAAATACAGTTTGTCATCTTTTTATGGTGATCAGATTTGAGCCATTTGGACGTTCAGAGGCTCCATAGTAAATGTGGAAACACAGTCATCTTCTACCACACAGTAAAACCGATGGAGTGGGATCATTGACAGTGGATAGAGACATTTGTTTTATGTTCAATTAATGGTAGATTTTACTAAAAGAGTCATTTTTTTCTTCAGTTTTTATTGTTTTGATATAATAATCATTGAATTTACTCTGAGTTTAGCAAATATCTATATGATCAATTACTTGAATAGAAGATAATACATGATTTTAACCGAATAAACATAAAATACAGCGGATGTTATTATAATAAATGGTAACAAATCACTCAAGAAAGGTTAGAATGAGTGAAGAATATCTGCTATTTAAATGATTTTTTTTCTGTATGCATATACATTATTTAAATACTTGCAATATTTTTGTGGTCATTATAAATAAACCAGCATGTCTAACGTTAACATCAGTAGTAGCAGTACTGTAGTACCGTATATTGATGGACACATGCAAAACAGTTCTTTTGTTCTTTGTCCTTCACTAATATTACTATGTAGCTCCACCTACTGGTCATCATAGGGACATCACTTATTGTTTTTGGCTAACAGCAGAAGTCATGGAGCTGCTTTGATATAATATTCACTTTGTTCTGCTCATGCACTTCCCTCCATTTATTATGTGAACAGGTGGTTCATTTGGTATTTTACAACAAAAGATACCGCCTGATAAATGTGCAACAAAAGCACATTAGCCCAAAAATCTATGAACAATGCATAGAAAAAAGATTAAAAAAAAAAAAAAAAACACCAGTGCTCTACATAGATATTTAAGAGAGCACTTTCCTCAGCAGTATTTTAATAGATATATTTTACTCTATAGTTCTGTATCTGCATGGGTAATGTTTGCAGAAAGTGGAAGAAGTTATTAAAGATACATATTTGGTGATGCATTTTTTTTGCTAGTTAAAGTGCCCGCATGCACACACTCCCATACACACATGCGCAGATGTGAAAGTTGTTGAGCTATTATTACTACAGGCCTATTATCAAAGACTGAAGTCATAATTACTGGCTGACACCCGCTATCTGCCAGTTGTACTGTGCTTCTTTGTGCCTGCTGCCTGTTTCTGAGAGTTTAATAAGTCCCTGTGCCAGTGGTTAAGTAATGACACTGTTTAATCTCCACAGCTCTCAGAGAGACAGAAACACGCTGCCAAAGAAAGGTTTAAGGTAAGTGGATACACAGATACAACTGTACGTACACACACTCCTATGTACCAGCCTGTCAAGCATTCAAAATTTGATGGCTTTTAATTGCACACATACAGAGCTCCCATTGATACAATCCACTGTGAATGACAGATTCCCTTAATCCTGCCCACAGGAGCATTAGACATCATTTCCATCACTTTTTTCCCCCTTAATCCCCTTAAAATTGTACCTCACAGTGCACTAGCTGCACATTTTAGTCGTCTTTGTATTAAAATGAAAGACAGAGCTATTTGTCCATTGGGAAGGTGAAGCAAAGTGCACTGATTAAATTTAATGACTTAAATAATGACTAAGCAAATCTTTCAATCTAATAAACTGCACTGGGTTGGGAGGAAAGGAGTTTAATATATAAACTAATCCCAAGAAACTCTTTGTAAGAAATGCTTGATGTATATGAGAATAAGAATTAGAAACTGAAATTTGGGTGCGCCTCCATAAAAGATAAAGAAGAACATTCATACATACAAAGAAAACACACAAGGCACAACAAATGTCAGTTAAAAGTTAAATATTTCAGTTAATAAGTTAGAAGTAAATAAATGAATAGTATCGCACTTCGTGATTTCATTAAATATCAAAATCAGAATACTTTATTAAACCTAGAGGGAAATTAATGAATAAATATATCATACATTAAAGGAGTGATATTTCGCTTTTTTAAATAGAATTATGCATTCTAAAACATTTCCCTGTGGTCTACATAAACTATAAATGCTACACTTGGGTTTCTTCATCAATTCAACTCCACAGGTCAATCTTCAACACTATTCCTGAGTAATGACACCAGAAAGGTCGTTTTGAGCGCTGGCCCTTTAAATGCACATGAGCCACTTATGTTCAAAACTGAACATTTTAGGTAATCATCTCAAAGTTTGGGCATATTTTC
>JAPSES010000236.1:6709931-6725415 GCA_029822895.1 Maxillicosta whitleyi
AATCCAGGATTTCTTCCAGATCACCCCCAAAAGTTAATGGTTTCTTCCCAGCCCCACACTCTACCCCTCCACCAAATATTTGATGGAAATCAGGTTAGTAGTTTTTGCGTAATCCTGCTAACAAAGAAACAAACAAACAAACAGACGCGGGTGAAAACATAACCTCCTTGGCAGAGGTAACAAACCTCAGCAAGAAGTAAAGCACATGGAAAGTTCAGTTACTACATATGTTCTCTCATTATTTCCCTGCTGAAACCCCAGACTATTAAATTTTTTTTTTTTTGTAACTTACCTGCAGAACCAGAGGAAAACGGTACAGTTTGCAATGAATCACCACTGCTGCCCACAGTGAATGAAGGTAACACAAAGGCAATTGTACTCTACAAAACTGCATTACATTCTTTATGACAATAGCAGATTTAACCCATAAAGACCCAAGCAGCCACTGACAACCAAAAGGACCTACTAATCTAGACTGTTTAATACCTGTTCATCCACTAATCCTATCAATACATGGAAATAATTGGTGTAAAATACAATTTGTCATCTTTTCATGGTCATCGGATATGACCCATTTGGACGTTCAGAGGGTCTGTAGTTACCACATCAACACCATCATCTTCTACAACACTGATTCACCAGTAAAACCTATGGAGTTTAATAAGTGACAGTGGATGGACATACTTGGTTTATGTTCAGTTAATGATATATTTTACCGAAAAAGTCACTTTTTCACCAGTTTTGTCTGTTTTTGATGTATTAACTTTTGGATTTACTTTGTGCTTTTATGAATATGTACATGATTATTAAAGTAAAGATATGAAAATACATAATAAATGGTGAAACATCACTCAAGAAAGGTTAAAAGGAGAGGGGGAAAAAATTATTTGGGAACGCCCACAATTGGTGAGTTGATTATTAATGTATTTTTCAACTTCTCCTTTTTTTTTCTAGCTGAACCATCTGAGAGCAATGACACAACAGACAGCAAAGGAGGAATGGTTTCCTTTAAACAGTGACTTGCTCAAAATGTTGCAACAAACAGTACATAACATAAAGATAAAGATAGAGATAAAGACTTCTTAGTAATTCTGCACAGAGTTTGAGAAAAATAACTTGATGTTGATTTATCACTAGGGAGGCAAATAAATGTACCAACACAGGAAAAGCCATGTAGTTGCCACTTTAAAAAAAAACAAAACATTATGGCTCCAGACGCTTCAGCTTGTCTACACATTGTTGAATTTTCAGCTTATTTTTACTTCATGAGTATCAGATGTTCCATATAAATATGTTTTTAGGTTAATGGTACAGCTGGGGCAGATTTGGGTTCAGTTCTGACTTCTCAAATTGAAATTGGTGATGAAAAGTGGAATATTTACAAAAACGACTGGACCAGAAGTTAGATGTACAGACTGACCGATGCTGCCGGAAAACTACTATTTATGTTGCACTGAACAGTTCGTGGTTGTTAGTAGTATTGAAAAATGTTTATCTTTATTCATATTTTTTATAGTTAAATTGAATGTGACAGGTATCATTAAAATATAAAGCAATATGTGATAAGAACGAGTCATATACTGTATAGATACAGATCTTTGTACATGCTGTAAATATGTGATCTTCAATCAAAGCTTCAGTTCTTAAAACAGACACCAGATGTCAGCAGATATGATAGCCTTGTCCAATTTTATGCCGAAAACAGTTCAGCAGTGTTCATTATTGCTTTATTCTTTTAAAGAAAACCAGGTACTATATTGTATACTATATTTAAATGACTGATGCTATAAAATGTCATCAAAGCATATTGTATCTTTCTATGATGAATAAAAATTTAAAAAAAAATAAAATGCTGCCATGAGTATTTCAACAAATATTCATCTGCAGATGTGATTGGAACAGACATGTTAGGAGTAGTTCAGACGCTGAGCAGTTCATCTCCATAACCTGGAACAGAAATATGACACAAGCAAAAGAGTATAAGTATTTAGAAAAACATATCGACACAACACATGTTCATTTGTAGGACTCACATCTACTTAAGGATATCAGTCAGCTTCTCCATATAGTACTCATAGTTTTCCTGACAATCCTCCCAAGGTGTGAAACTCTGGTCTTCCTTGTCCACGTACGTCTCCCAAACATGCTGGAAGTCAGCTGGTTTCATCATCCGCAGTTTACAGCCGGCCTTCACCAGAGCTTTGAGCCCTTCCACTATCTCTGGCTGCTCCCACTCGAAGAGCCGAGAGCAGAATATGCAGAGACGAACTTTTTTGCGCTGCTGGAGGATGTTGGCCAACTTGGTGGCACAGGCAACACAAGGACTGGATGATACGTACCATGTGACATCATACTCCTGGGAAGAGTTGGAATTAGGGAGCACCTGGAAGGTAATAATGAGGTTTAATGAAGAAACAGAGAGGAGGGTGCACTGTCAACCAATAATCGGACAAGTGATTATTTTTGATCATTTCCGCCTACATTAGAAGACAGTGACAGCAACAGTTACAGTGAGGACAGTAAGACAACAATGTCAGGTCCAATGTGGTCTTCAGGGTCTGTAAGGTCCACCTCTGCATAAACAGTGAGTGGAGCTGCTTTGTTAGGTACCATGAAGTAATGGTACTAATTAATGAACACATTAATGCAGATTAATCCATCATCATGATTAATATGAATACAAATGTTGATGCAATTAACCCATCTGCAGCTCAGAAGGACTCTGTGGCAAAATGTTTACAAAAACCCAAGATGGAACAGTCCACCAACATGAAGTATTATGGACAGTCTGCAGGAAGGACTTTTCTTTTCACCAAAGCATTTTCAGCTTCACATACATTAGTCAAAATCCTATGCTAGCACTTCAGCTAATGCATCACCAAGCTTGCCACAAACATGTTAAGTGCATATGTGTGTGTGTGTGTGTGTGTGTGTGTGTTCCCTTCTCACTTCTTTCTTGAGTTTGTTTGCCCATGGAGAGGACACAATTAATAGATTGAAAATGAATGATATTTAATCGTGATTAATCAAAATGAATCCACAGCAACCCTGTGATTAATCCAACTAAAAACTGTAATCGTTTGAAAGCACTAGTACTAATAATGTGTATGTTGACTGTCTAATGTCCTAAAATACATGTTCCTTTTACCATACATGTGCTTTTCTTGTATTTTTTTTATATTTACTTCATGTATTTTTGTTTTTTTATTATTATTATTATTATTTATTTATGTATTTTTTGCCATTTACCGGTAAGAAACTGAATATGGTAAATTTAATTACCTTAATTTTCCACATAATTACATTTTTGAAAGATTATACAAAAGTAATAATGTCTTGTTAAGTCCTCCAATAAGACACTAAGGTTGAAATGTTACATTTCAGACTTCAGAGTGTATCTATGAGTGCCCTATAAAGGGTTAAGCAAACAGTAATTAGTGTGTCCCTTGGGTTCACATGTGCTTAGGAGGATAATGGTTACAACAGCTGATATGAGTGTGCATTACCTGCTGAAAGAAGGCCTCCTCAGCGTGTGCAGTGGCATGTTCATCCTCCATATAACCTTTCAGAGGCTCTGTGCTGCCTCCTGCTGTATCCACTCTGAAACACAGTAGGGTCTTGTTCCTCCCTGATGAATACTCCACGTTCCTGAACTGAAACTTGAAGTAGAACAGGCTCATCTGTTCCCTGGTGGAAGGTGAAAGTGACATTTTCCATAAATCTAATATTAAGCTGCATCTTTTCTTTCCAACAAATGCCAAATGATAAGTCTTACCAATAACCCTCATTAACGTGGATTTTTTTTTTTTTTTTTTTTTGTTTAGGTACAATGGTTACATCAGTGTGACAGAAACAACCCTCAATCAGTTGATGTATCTGTTAACAGAGCCTTCATCTGTCACCTTTGATGCACGATGGAAATGCCAATCAAAATGAGATGGCATTCATTTCCTCATATAACACTGTGAGCATGAGTCACTCACTTTGTGATGAATTTGTCAACCATCCAGATACATCAACTATCCCGGACACAATAAAAAGGACAAATAAAAGAAGTGAAGATAGTGTGTCCTTGATATAAACCACAGTGCCAGAGTTTAGAGAATATCAATGAAGCTCTCTGTGTTTAAGATTATACGTATATTTTTGGCTTTCAGACCACCCCATAATCTATGAATAGACAAGCACAAATAGATGTCTCATAGCTTTATATATATATATATATATATATATATATATATATATAACAACCAATACTCAAAGGACAGACAGTGGAGACCAGATGCTGTATGGGGTGATATATCAGGGCCAGTGTGTGTTGATTCTGTGACTCATCCCTATTCTTACCACTGTGTTAGTACAGATGGCAGGTGCAAGTCATTAGTATTTCCTCTGTGAAATCAAGTATGCATTGGGAATAGGATGAAATACAGAAAAACAAATGAATAAACAGTCAGTAAATGTGAAATCCTGAGTTCAGTCTGTTGTTTTTTCATCTTACCCACCCTGTGATGATCTCAAACGGTGGCAGTTCTATGGGCTGAAACTCTCCATTTTCCTCACTGCTCTTTGCCTCTGCTCCGGCTGCTTCTCCACCTTCCCCATTCCTCTTCTCTTCATCTGTCTTGGGTGGCTCTGGGGCCTTCTCTGTCTTTTTGACAACTTTGTCAGGCTTTTTCACTGCTTTCTCCTTTACTTTCTCCTTCTCTTTGTCCTTCTCATCACTGGCTTTGTTTTCCACCTTCTTCTCTTTCCTTTTGACGCCGAAGCGGCTGTTTCTGTCTGCCATGGCTTTCTGTGACTATGTGAGAGTGTCAGATAAAGAGAGGGAGGGAAAGAGAGGGTGAGGGTGAGGCTAAGTGGAGTGATAACCCTAGTGCGTTTACAGAAATAGACCCTATTGTGTTCTATAGTTGGAGTCAAAACATGTGCATGACTGACCAGGGCAGGGATATGTGACTCAGTTAAATCTCAACCCCTCTTTCCATTCTTGGCCTATCAAAAGGCCAAGGCAGAACTCTGTGGGCCTATGTGTTGCATGATGAAGAGGGTCTCTTCCAAATTTTATAGAACAACTAAATTAAGAAAGGAAACTTTAGTGTGCAACAAACTGTGCAAACAAAATCACTGATATGGTTTCTCTTCAATCCATCAGGCTTTATGAATGTCAACAGGCCAGCAACAGGCAAGTTATTAATAACGATGCTTGGGTCTGTGTGTGTCTGTGTGTCAGGGCAACCAGGGCTCCCTTGATACCGTACACCATTTTTGTTAGTGCCAGTTCCAATACCCCAGAAGTACACAGAGGCCAGCTAAAGAGATTCCCAAATAGGGGAAGTTGCAAACAAATGAGAAGAATATTTGTCTCCATGTTATGAATATGAGTGTAGTGTGGCCCAGTGTGCAGGTGCCCGTGAACAATCAATCTATGAAATCACCCTGCATCAATATGGTCCTCTGCTGAGGCCATTGTGTGGGGGAGGGAAAAATTGGTTTTGTAAGAGTGTGTGTACTTGTGTGTGCATGTGTGTCTATGTACAGACAGAAAATGGCTTTCTGCACTGCAGATGTAATAACTTGAGGCATAAGAGAGAGGGCGGGAGGGAGGGGGCAGTTCAATTACAATTTCCTCCCCTCCCTCAGTCTCACTCTGCCACGTAATTCATTTCAGAGGCAATTACCAATAGGACCACAGCCCGGTCTGCTCGTCTAACTCAAATGGATGAGCTGTCACAGCCGGGGGATGGAGAGAGAGAGGAAGAGAGAGAGGCTTCCAGCTGCCCCACACACTCACAAACAACAACACATCCACTGGAATGAACAAAAACACACTTTTCAAAGATAAACACGCTGGCACATTCACACAGATATCAAGCAGAACATCTAAATCCACAGAGACATCCTGGGGTGATAATCATTAAGATCACAGCAATCTTTGATAATTATGATCTATGAGGGAAATCTCATTGTGTCTCAGACAGATTACAGCACTTCTTCTGAAGTGGTTTTCATCAACAACAAAAACAGGAACACTGAGATGTAAGCTGTACTGCAGTTGGTGAAAATGAGACGTTATCCTCATGACAGTTATTATAATCAGATATATTGCAATTGTTCGCACCCAGTCATTTTATAATTGATTGATGCCATTGTCTCACTGATTCATATTCATAACAAAACACTTTACAAAGCAGTTTATACCTTCAGATTTAGGATAAAAGAACTTCAGTATTGGAAGTATCTACACAGTTTCATGCTATTACAGCATTTTTAACTCCTAGAGTTTGCAGTACATGGAGATAGGGTTTTGGGAGTGTTGAGGGTTTGTGGAGGAAAATAGTGTACTATGTGAGAGCTGCCTGCTGACTCAAATTTAACTGTAATGGAATTACTTGCCTCCCCTTTGGCCCAGCCCAGAGTGATATAAAAACAAACACACAGCAGCATTACCGGTTTCTCATTCGATGTAATGTCCTGCACAGTGGTTTCAACATTTCAGTGAGGCCAGACTAGGCAAAGGCTTCTGGTGTGCCTCATAAACACATCCACCGCAAGGTTTGTGGGCCACAGGCAGGGTCAAACCCATTTCAATTAATTTAAAGTTCAGAAGTAGAATTGGACATTAAATGAAAAAGGAAAAATTACTGATAATGAAAATGAAATGCGAGTGACCTCCAGCTTGACAGGGCACTGTGGAATTTTTAAGGACTGGCAGAGGAAAATGTAAATGAGTTAGTGTAAAAAAATAAAAAAGTACTGCAACTTTCCAGGGCTGTACTGCAGCTCAAAAAAATACAGCCAGTAAAAACACATGGCAGCACAAAATATGAGGAAAAAGCTTCAATCTGACAGAATGTGCACAGCAAACAATGGAAAATAATAATAGACAACATGACCTAACAAAGAAACAGAATGCAAACATGCAAGCACAAACACCTCAGCTGAATTTATAAATCAACTGATATGGACTATCTTTCATTTAGAAAAACAGTGTTGTATACACTGAATGTACACACAACCTTGGGAGGTTTTATACTTGTGGGTGTTTTGTCTTATTTGCAGCATGTTGTGTTAGACTGAATGTGTGTTGTCAGTTCATTTAGATCTGTTCTTTGTTTGCTTGGGCATCTTCTATCTACACATGCTGCAAACAGCTGAGCTCTCTGTGCACCATAGTGTCCTTCTCCAGGAGTACAAAATACTGTCTGTAGTTCACACTTACTTAACTGAACCCACATTTACAAACTTCACACACTGAAAAGTGAAACTTATTTATTATGATGTGTCAGTGATGAGGCATACATACAGAGAGGAAAAGAATGTGATTGATGCACCGTTATGCTGTTTAGAGGCCAGGTTACATTTTTCAATCAGTCAACACTAATAAACGAATAAATCACAACGTTTCAGGTTATTTTATATCAGTGAAATGAAATCATAGGCTACAGTTTGCAGTAAGTGACCATTTGTTTACTGTTGGTATGCCCATGGGATAAATGTTGGCAGAGACACAAAATGTCTTTGAGGAAGGGAGGACAGAGTGTGGAGGGGCTTGTGGTCTTGTCGTTGTCTGGAGACCCCGATCAGGAAAAATAATGTCAAAGTGAATGTTTAAGTATTGATCTGCTTGTAGTCTCCTTGGTCCACAACATGTCAGTATGCAGGCTACATGGTAAACAGTCAACAATCCACACCTACTGTACTCTGAAAAAACATCTGAAATATAAAACTGGGCCTTAGCTGTGAACTTTGGGTAAATCTTTCCATTTCAGTGGTTGATGCTCAGTATGAGGGCTAGGTTATGTTGCAAGCTCAGCTTAATTTAAGAGGTTAGTATCCAAGAATCAGTGTTCTATAAGTATAAAGTTTTCTGCTATGAAACTTCTGGCCACTTAAGTCCACAACAATCTGTAGTTAGCTTTGAGGTAGATTAGTGTTTCCAGGTTCTTTGGTAGGATGCGGCCTCTCTCTGGTCGCAGACAGCAACCAGCTGTAGTAAAAATTCTCTCGACCACAGTGCCACAGGCAGGTATGGTGAACGCTCTCTTGGCCATCTGAGCAAGTTGGGGAAAGTCAATCGCCTTACGGCGCCAGTAATGCAATGCCTCCTCATCTGTGGGCTCCTCGCGAAGGTACACAGCCAGCTCCTGCTCTAGACTCTTGGCCTGTGTCATCGGTCTCTGTTTGATGAAGGAGAACAACTTGCAGGGACGTGAAAGTGAAGAAATTGGAGATGGAGCCGGAGCAGGAGGAGTATGGGATTGGGAATGAAGGTCTGTGTTGGGGTCTAAGGGGCTGGAGGATGACAAATGTTTGGTTAACTCCTCTATGACAACTTGTCTGTGCCAGTCGGGGTTACTACTCCATGTCAGCTTGAACTGGGGGTCCAGCGTGGTAGCAGTGATGTAGAGGGGGTCTTCCAGTATAGGGGTCAGAAGACGTTCCACAGTTTGGCTGAGGCCCACCAGGAGGGTGGGGCAGTGGGCAGCTGAGGTCTCAGAGAGATGCTTCCGCAGGCCCAAAACACATGGCATAGCAAGACTGATGGACACGTGTCTGTCGGCCTGTGTGTCCGCCGGTCTGTCCCCGTGCACCATGTCCCAGGCCTCAGTGAAGGGTTCCAGAGTGTCGGTGACCTCCCTCAGGAGGGCTCTCTCTGAACTACCTAGTGCTAGTTCTCCTGGGCCACTCATCTCCTCCAAGAATTCCACTGAATCCACCAGTCGTCGAAGTATCTGCAGATGGAAGAATTAAAACAACAAACACTGAATGAACATGTGTAAAACAATAAATATGCAAATTACGATCTTCCTAGGGAGAGAATGTCAGGATCAAGTCACATAGTAGGGCCAACAACATAAAGAGCATGCTAATGTAATTTAAAATGCATACAAAAGCATTATTATTATTGTAACATATTGTTGTTTATTCAGTTTAAAGACTTTACAAAGCAGCACTGACTGTGAGGACCATCATCACCCTCCTTTCTTTGCAGACTTCACTTCTGGACATGAGCGTGAGTGCCCTTTATAAAGATTAAAAGTAAAATCTGTATATAGTTTAAATAGTAGTGCTTCACAATAAAAATTAAGCGACCACTCCTGATTTCCAAATATGAGTCTCATTTAAACCTGGAATATGATCAAGAGGAAGATCGATGGTCACCAGCCATCAAACAAACCGAGCTGCTTGTATTTCTGCGCCAGTAGAGGCATAAAGAAATGTGAAAGACCAGATGCCTGAAAGCTGTGACTGAAAATCACGTATTCTTCCAAACCTTATTGTGTCATTTAAAAATAAGATGTGCACTCTGCAGTTTCAGGGTCTGAAAACACTTTTTTTTTTGCATTCATTGTTATTTTGACCAGATGTCATTTTCTCCAAATAAATGCTCAAAATGAAAATATTTCTATTTGGAAAAAGTACAGAATCTTGTCAGTAGTTTATCCAAAAACAAAACAAAAAGGTAATTTTATACAAACAGATACAGTAAAAAAATCAAGCCATTTGTCTCCTAATGAACTGTACAATAATAATATATCAAGACCTAAGCCAGTGAAAGTCTGTTAACATACCTTAAGCTGTGCAGCCCAGTCTTTAACAGGGTGGGGGATGTTTCCTGCTCCACCCACCATCATCCCTGGTGCATCAAACACCTGGCTGAGTTTCTCTGCTGGGACGGCAGATGTAATGTAGTTGTAGAAGCAGGCAGCTTTGGTCAGAGTGGATGATAACTGTGGGCAGGAGCGCAGGCCTTCTCTGACACATTGTTCAAGAGAGCGAGAAAAACAGTCGACGCGGCATCCACCCAACCCCTGCTCCCATGAGTCCTCCCACTCTCCTTCATCTGCCCCATCACCGTGACCGTTCCGGATACCCTCCTCCAGAATGTTACCATTGTCCACCTCTTCATCATCATCTTCATCTTGCCCATTAGCAAGAACGGGTGATACCAAGAAACCAGGAAGGCAACAGGGCTTTACTGTTGTTGTGGCCAGGAGGGGGTCAGCGACAACACGGAAGGCTCTTCCTGAAACACCGTGAGAGTGACATACTTCATCAAAATCTGAAAGAACTCGACTCCCAGAGGTCCCCCCAGGCAGAGGAAGGCACGCCAGAAGGGCTGAACGCATCTGCCAATCTGATGTCAGAAAGTGACAGGTGATGCCAAGATACCTAGATAGTGACAAAGGAATAAAGAAGACACATTAGTGAGGAAATGAAACCAAGTGCATATTGAGTTGATTTTGATTACACCTCCTTACCCTGAAGCACTCCCAGCCACGTCCCTCCAGACATCCAAGCTGAGACTGAGGGCGTGCGCTGAGGCCAGGGCTTGACGCGTTGCCAGTTGGGCCTGGTAAGCATAGGCTGGAAGGAGTTGGCTCTGGATGTAGTGCTGCGGCTCTGGACTATAACGTGGCTCAAGAAGCTGGAGCAGTTCTCTGAAGCCCTGATTGTCCACTATAGACACTGGCTGTAGATCATGGACGATCATCTTAGCTATAGCCTCAGAAATCAGAACCTGCAGAGACAGAAGATTAAATTACAGTGTTTTCACAGTAACACCTCGGTCATTTAGGACTCAGTGAATGACAGACTGTAAGCCACACCTGACGGGGATCGTGTCTGTCAAATTTAGTCACTGCTCCTCCTGAACCTCCTCCTTCAGGACTTCCAATTCCACCAACTCCTCCTCCTCCTCCCCCTCCACCTCCTCCTCCTCCTGCCACTCCAGTACTGATGGGAAGAGAGTAGCGGCTATTCCCTCCATTGGTGGTGAAAGTGTGTAGAGACCCAGAGGAGTAACCCTCTCGCTTCATATCCTTCCTTTTCACAAAGTCATCATACATAGCCTGGTGCTTACGCTGCACACACAGAAAGGGGCATGACATTATTATTGGTTGACAGGTAGTATGCTGTATGTCATTAGCTGCTCAGGTGAATACATCCCAATAGATCTGGAACAAGATCATAGGTTATTTCCACATCGCTTTGAAAGCAACAGACTGTATGTGTGTAGTGTCGTTTATTCATTAAAATATGCTGGAAGCTCGACTGTTTCTGATGATGCTGACAGAAATATGACACTAAGAATGGATAATTAATGCCAAATGTTATCAGAGGTAGTTATTTTTTTTATATTTACCTTGAGATGCGTTACGAAGTTGGACGTGACACTCCGTTTCGCCTGGATCCTGGTGCCACAAGCCTTGCAGTTGGACTCAATTTTACCATTCTCCCCTTCAAACACAATATTAAAGTAATCCAAAATAGACACCTTCGAAACTGACGCCATTGGGGCCAACAGTTTCTCTGCTCCGAAGTAAAAATCAACTTGCGATCAAGGACAATCTGAGTCTGAGGGATCGATCCAACCTCGCCTCTGATCATGAGCGCAGGCCGGCGTGTTTACTTCACAAATCCCTCATCACACATCAAAAAAACGCGGCTGCCAGTTGCGCAGACAAAAGAATATAGAAATCAAATCGGGAGTAAGCGTCGCTTCTTCGTCCGAAATTGGCCACAATCCGGCTACGGAGGCTGCTGCGGATGTCTGGAAACATCAATACTAGAATAGTGAGGCTACATCCGTTGTTTCTGCGCTCCCATCCGTCGGTCGGACGCAGGCGAAGGGGAGGCAGAGCGCGGTTTCATGGAGGCATGCAGGCTCAATCTCTCTATTATAATTGGACCAGGAAGTACACACAATAAACGGGAGTTTCGTTTCCTATTTCGACTGCTCCCGGTGATATTCGGCAGTCCCCAGCCGAGATGCTCGGATCCGGGGGGTGGTGGCGCTCGGTCAAATGTTTTCAATTACCGGGATGCTCATGTCTGAAGAATAGACGGAAGCTGTGTTACTCTGATGTAGCAATTCAATTCCAGTAATGTCGAAAAAGGTCAGATTACTCTGCTGCAAACTCAATGAAAAAAAAAAAAAATTACAAAAGCTATTTATTTTAAAGGAACATGGCTTTAATTCAGTTCTGTAACACACAATAATACAAAACACAATATCTACACACATTGCATAGTACATTTATCATAAGATTAAAGAAACACTGGTACAAGTTCTGATCATATTTAGATTAAATCTACAGCATTTAATTAAGCATGAGTAGCCTCAAAGCAGCACCCACCTCAAACAGAACACAATTTAATCAGTCACAAAAACACAACTCAACGTAATCTGTTACAAATTAATCATCATGTGGGAGCTGCTGCAGCTGGGATCTTCACTTGAAAATCCACAAACGGGATTACTGTTGAGAGTTTGATGGCCCACAAAGCACAATCCGCTGACTTTTATCCCTCGCTCTCTGCAGGTGGAAGCTCCTCTCTCATCATTTCCAGGCTTGATTCAACACTTCATTTCACTGTGTCAGAAAGACATGCTGGGGCCGTCTCTTGAAGAAGCTGCTTCTCCTTCATGCTATGCTTTAACTCCTGTCTGGTGTTTAGAACTGCAATCTGAAGGGATGCAATCTCAGCAGACAGCTCTATTACTGTGATATGAAAAAAAAAAAAAAAAGAGAGATAATCAACAATATACTATGAATACACCAAGGACTATAGCAGTTCAAACCAATATAAAACATATCAATGACATTAAAAATAGTGTTGCTTATGACTGATACTTGTACAAATCAAAAATTACATTTGAATTATTTTAGAATAACACCAAAACATCATATTATAACTCATTTATGAAGTTACTAAATGCAGTGTTTTGTGGATTTGGTTCCATTCCCTATACTCGCATATTATTTCTGTATTTTCCCACATGTTCTGTAAAGGAGGGTGTTTTCTCTCATTGCACCTTTCTGAATTGTGCACATTAGCTGTAAATTAGTGGATACTTTATCTATTTCCTTAAGTCTACAATTATTACAATGATCTATACCTTTACAACTGCAGTAAAATAAAACAATCAGACTTAAATTTGACCTGTTGATTTTAAAATCGATGTAAATATTCAGGTCGTTCCATATCCACAAATCTCTATTTGTATCAAGTACTTTCTAGATTTTTTTCAGCTTCAAATCTATATTCAGCAAAATATAGTTGTCATTTTTATACAGAATGCAGTGAGTGCTAGGTGATAATACAAATACAGTTAAATACACAGAAGGAATATTTATTTGAAGAAAAGAAGACGCTGAAAATGAGTGCAGATATTTTATGAAGTAGAAATATTTCATTCAGGTACCTTTTTTTCAATTTGATTTCAGTAATAACCATATGGCAAATTATCCTTGGGGTTGCTTAGATGTTCACTAAAAATCACCATCCAGTCCAGTGGAAAATAACCAACTGCGGAGACTTACATTGGACATACTAATAATGGGATTTTGCTGTGAATGTCAATAAAGTGTTGAGGGAAAATTTCAAGTCTCACTGAACTAATATCAAATATTTTAATGACTGTTTTCCCAGAAACTCTTTATGAACTAGGAAGCACAGGCTTGTTGTAATGGAATGACCATCCTCACTTTGCTGCATATTTTTGTTATATAGTTCAGTACTTTCTAAAAACATAAAACCAGTGTCATCTTCAGCAACATTCTGCAAATATGTAGTCCGGATGACTTCTTGATTTCAGACCAACTGAAATCATACCTTGATTAAATGATGACTGTGCTTGTTTAAGAGACTGTGGAACCAGGATGCCAAACCATTTAATTGGATCTTGCTGAGAATTCTGGTTGCTTTTTCTTGGTAGAGGATCTTCAGCAGGTTTTTCATTGACTTCTTTTCCACTACCCCCCTTTTGTGTGATGCCTTTTTTAGGTTTGTTTCTTCTCCTGACACCTATGGAATGAAAAAGTCCACAGAATGTTTTTCTAATGTTATCAACAGCATCCATTTAATCACCAAATGGATTACAATCCTACCTGTTTCTTGAGGTCCAATATCTTCTACAGAACTCACATTAGATCCAGACACATTACCACTCTTTTGTGTGACCTTTTCTGTGCAGAACTTTACCTCACCATTATCTAGTGTTCTGTAATAGATAAATCAAATTCATTATTACAGAGAAAATTAATATTCATATCTAGCAGACAGTAATTAAATAAAACAAAAAAAAAAAAGTGGTGCCAGGCACAACAAACCCTGCCCCTTACATGTATTGTAGCTTATTTTGGCTCCAGATGATATCATGATGTCTATGAATTTGCTGCTCTAACAGCAGCTAACAAACAAACAAACCCAACCAAAAACAATAACCCTTGTATCCTCTTCAGAGTGTGGGGTAACTATATTTAACCAAGCTATCCTCACCTAGCTTTGACACAGACCAATGGCTCAATCTCACTGGCATACTGAAGTGATGAGACTTGTTTGTTTCCCATGGAATATCGTGCCTTGGATATAGAAAACCATCCCTGAAGGGGAAAAAAAAAAAAATCAGCTTTATATAATTGTGTAAAATGGAAAACAGGGATAACAACAAAATAAAACATAGGATACATTAGTACATAAACAAGAAGTGAAATAAAGTCCTAGAAGGTGGATTAAGCAGGCTAAGATCCAAATACATTACAATTAACCATTATACAACGCCTCCAATACATAGTTCTGTTTTGATACTGTGAGGAGTAAAGATGAAACATTTTGCTTTTTTTGAATTGCCTGTTATTGACATTGTTGGCAATAAAACGAGTGTTTCGACTATAATTCATTCGTTTTACATAAACACATTTTTGTGTAGAGGTTAGACCACATTACACTTTTAAGGCATACAAGCCTAAATTGCATAGTTATGTATTTATGTGTAATTTCTGGAAGGTACCTGCTCAATGAGAGAGTTAAAAGCGGCTCGTTTCTCCTCCAGTAACTCCACCTGATCCATAAAACGTAGAAGCTTCTCGTCCAGTTGCAGACAAGATTCCTCCATTTCTGGCAAACCCATGTCACTTACGTTTGCTTATTTACAGTCTTTTAGAAACAGTATTTAACGTCGTATTGTCACTACAACACAGACTGTCAATCCGAGCTTCACGGCTTCCGTGTAACATCATGTGACAAATCACGTGATTTACATCATACGTAATCCAAATTGTACGTCATACAACAGTCCTTGTGAACAATTTACTGTAAATTCCATATTATGTAAGATCTATGTTTGCAGTATTCTGTATGTATGTAATTTTAAAATATCTGAATACTATTATGGCAGTGATACATTTGTATCCACTACTGTTATTCACTGTTTTTGAGTTAACAGCATCTAAATAGCTATATTTTCTGAATTTTAGTCCGCTAAAAAGATGTTTAAGGTTTAATTATATATTCCAAAATAAAAACAAATTAGAATGTAAAAAATGTAAACAAAAAAAAGATGAGTTCCCATACCGGGAGTCGAACCCGGGCCGCCTGGGTGAAAACCAGGAATCCTAACCGCTAGACCATATGGGACTGGTACGATCCACTACGGACAGTATGTCAATCTGTAGATTATTTCCTTTATTAAGGA
>JAPSES010000236.1:6740578-6751154 GCA_029822895.1 Maxillicosta whitleyi
AATAACAACCCACTTTTCAACAAAAATTAAATTCCAAAAATCAAAAAAAAAAAAAAAAAAAAAAAAAACATCCCAAAAACAAAACAGCAGGGGGGATAGGTGAGTACTGGGTGTGTCATTTGGGAGGAAAATAGATAAGGAAACTTGATGGTGGAATGAGGAGGTACAGGAGTGTGTACAGAAAAAGAGGTTAGCTAAGAAGAAGTGGGACATAGAGAGGACTGAAGACAGTGGACAGTAGGACAGGGAGAGGCAGCATAAGGTGAAAGTAGAGGTGGAAAAGGTCAAACAAGGAGCTTATGACGACTGGTATGTCAGGTTGGACAGTAAGGAAGGACAGACTGACCTATATAGGTTGGAAAGACATGATGATATACCTGTGGAAGTATGGAAGTGTCTGGGCTCTCATTGGCTGATGTTCTGTGACGCTGAGCTCTCATTGGTTAACGTTCTGTGACGCTGAGCTCTCATTGGTTAACGTTCTGTGACGCTGCGCTCTCATTGGCTGATGTTCTGTGACGCTGCGCTCTCATTGGCTGACGTTCTGTGACGCTGCGCTCTCATTGGCTGACGTTCTGTGATGCTGCGCTCTCATTGGCTGACGTTTTGTTACGCTGCGCTCTCATTGGCTGACATTCTGTGACGCTGCGCTCTCATTGGCTGACGTTTTGCGACGCTGCACTCTCATTGGTGTATGTTCTGTGACGCTGTGCTCTGATTGGTTGACGTTCTGTGACGCTGTAATAACTGTAACTGTAATAAACAGAGCCATGAGAATATATTTTCTACTTCAGCTATAAGTTTGATCTAGTAGACCAGGGATCTTCACCGATGGGCCTCCACATCTTCTCCACACTTTGACCACAGTCAAAATCTGGACTAGACGGGCCCATTTAGACTGGTTTGCTACATGTGTGCTGGAACCTAAACATGATGAGTCAAGATACTGGTGATAGCAGCTGGAGCATAGTCAAAGTGTGGAGAAGATGTGATGGACACTATGCTGATACTGCAGACAAACACCTTTTGGTGGAGTTAGTGTGATGGTGCTGAGCAGGATCAGTGGAAAAACAAGGCACGGGACCAGCATGAGGAGGAGGGGCTAGACTGTAGTGGCTGTGGGATGTTCTACACACACTACTGAGGACTGGGTGTCAAATGAAATATAATTTTGAAATTATCAGTATGTATTTTCTTCAGAATTCAATCAGCCAAACAACACCAAGCAAGAGTCAGTGGAGGCTGGGACACAAAGACACATCCACTGTCTCCCATGGAGGTTGCTGCAGTCATGAGACACTTTGGCGAACACATCAAAAAGTATCGTCACTATGATCAACTGTCAGCAATGGAATAAGAGAGAGGGGGGGGGGGGGTTCTACTGCACACACGCCATTTATGATGAGAGTCCTATGTAACTCCAAAGTAATGCAGTATTCATGCAACACATTACATTTCTAAGACAGTAATGTTGTAATGTAAGGAATTACTTTTAAATAACAGTATCAAGTAATCTGTAATGGATTAGAGTTTGGAAGTAACTTGCAGAGCACTGGTTATCACCTTGGCTGCAGACCAATTCCCTTTCAGTTATAAATGAATATATTTTTATTATTGATGAATATGAAGCGAGTCATTTCTGTTTCTTTCTTTCTGGTATACTTCAGGCTGTAATCAAAGTAAGTATTACCCGTATCTGATGATGCATCCCGAGTGTGTTGAATTTAAAGTTTGGTTGACATACCCATAAAGATTTTACAGCTGTGTTTAGGAGAGGCCTTGTCTTTGAGGTCTAGCCGTTTGACTTAGCGATGTATCAGCTGCTTCAAGTTAACTCTGTCCAGGTGGGGCACGCCCACTTGCATCCCTTCGATGAAAAAAAAAAAAAAAACACAGAACACTGAAACAGAGCGGGAGAGGCAGAGACAAGAAAAAAAAAGAGCAAAAGATCGTTGGCTATGTTAGCAACTATGTAATCAGGATTCAGAAATCACCTGGACACTGGCCAGCTGTGATTTATACAGGAGTGAGGTTTGGATGAGGGTCTGTTTGGATGAGGATCTGAGGTCCGTGGAGGGGAACAGGGGCTCTAATGCAGACCAGCCTCTAGTCAAAGTAACAGTTAACAGTCCTGTGGTTTGTTGGCTGGTGGGCCGGAGCATGTCCTGTCATGTGGGTCTGTCAGTCATGCTCGTTTTTCAACAGGTTGTCTATGGTGGGACAAACTGGTCAAACAAACTGGGATGGTACTGGGGTCTTTGAACTGGAAGGAGATCCTGAGTCACCCATTGGCCAGTGGTTTGGAAAAATAACACAAATGATAAAATGTCTTGGAACCATTGTACTGATTTGCTATTTTATCATTTTTTTTTTCTTCACGATAATATTCAGATGCCGCATTTAACTTTTTTTTTTTATCTGGAATGCCTGGATTTCTACATTTTTCCATAATTCAGAAGGAATGAAACAGTTTTTAAAATTAAATGGACTGTTTTTTATAGTGTGTAGCCCAGAATTTGTTAAAAATCAAGTCAATTTTATTGATAAAGCTCAATGTTATAAATCCAAATCTATTTATTCAGGTCAGGAAAACTGCCCTAAAAAAAGAATAGATGAGCATGGATGTTCATATCTAATTTATGTCTGGCTAGATTAGGTCATAAATAATGAAAATGAATAATTTAATAGGATGGTTTATATCAGGCCTTTGCATTTGCTTAACCCATAAGGACCCTGTGCAACTTTTTTGTCAATTCACAAATGACTTTTTCTCCATATTTAATCTTCCTAAAGTGATTTATCACCATTTATTATAATATAGTATTAACCTCTGTATTTTGTATTTTTTTATGTTTAAATCATGTATTTTCCTATATTTAATTCACTGATCATGTAGATGTTCATAAAATCTCAGATTAAAGTTTTGGGTTATTGCATCAGAAACAGACAAAACTAAAGAAAAAGTCACTTTTTCAACAAAATCTCTCATTAACTGAACATAAACCAAGTGTATCCATGGGTTTTACTGGTGAATCAATGTTGTAGAAGATGGTGGTGTTTCCATGGTAACTATGGAGCCTCTGAACATCCAAATGGGTCATATCTGACCAGTAAAACCAGGAAACCAGGAAAATGTCTGATTTTCACTGGGAAAAAAAGCAAAATATGGAAGATAATATTATAATAAATGGTGATAAATCACATAGCACTGGGTCCAAGAATCAGAGACACATAACATTGGACAGTTTTCTGCAAAGATATTACTGATACTGCACTTATTTTGTACAAAAAAAAAAAAAAAGAACAAAAGTAGCTGTGAGGATGATATGAATTAGATCATGTGAAATAAATCCAGCTTTTGCCTGTTCTATCACCTCTGCACACCTGGACACCTGCTGCACCAAGCTGTCGTACCTGTTGTTTATTCGTACCCAGATTTAACCAGTCAAGTCCCTCAGATCCTGATGTCAGGACAATGAGCAGGAGGTGGTTTTTAAAGGTAGTTTGATGATCCGACACACTCATTTAAGCTTTTTAAGATTGGCTGAGCTTTTCATAAAATCCCTTGTTGAATTCTAGCCTGGGAACCAGATGAATCTGAGCTCATGTTTTCATTTTTCATGTTCCCTCCCATTTGAACAGATCTTGCCCAGTTAAAACCAGACTGGGCCAATCACAGCTGTTTATTTGATACGGTGCAGGTTTGAGACATAACTGACAGGCACTTTTCTGAACATCCATGTAGATCTGTTTTTAAAATTAGGATTCAGGAGGTTCTAACTACATATGTGGACATTTTCATTAGTCTATAAGCACTAATAATAACAAGATAGGGCTGTCAACATTAACACATTAATGCAGATTAATCCATCATTATGATTAATCTGATTAACAATTTTTAACCCATCTGCCTGAATGACTGAATGTCTCTGCCAATGCTTTTCGGGCAGTTTGACCAAGTAGAGTTACCATCGCTCATACACAAATGGGCAGTTGAACCAATAGTAACAGGCAGCAGAACCAACCCCTAAAGATGGAAAAGGCCAAACAACACGTTGACCCTCTGGGTGGAAATATGAGGACAAAAAAAAACAACAGAACAGTTGTTTCAAGTTGTTCTGTTGAAGCTGTTGAAGGGGACTTGTGAAGTGTATATGTTCTCTATTTGCTTGTGCAAAATGAAATGACATTAAAATAGGTTAAAGGGATATGCCACCCCCAGACCAAATTCAGTGTATCCCCCACACTCCCCAGACTAAATAAGTGTGTGGAAGTATTTTCCTGATAACCCAGCTAATGTCCGAATCGTCGCCAAAGAAGTGAATTTGGCCAAAGTGAATTCATGTACTTAATGTTGTCCCCAATTACTTTCTATGTACTGTGCATTCATTTCCATGACGAATGACGGCGCAATTCACAGCGCAAAGGGCTTGTCTTGCTCATTTTGTATGGGAACTATTTTTCGCTGCGGAGAAACACAGCCGACACACACCAAGGACCGTCAGTCAGTGGGAGCCCCCCCCCCCCCATGTCTTCAGTTTTGACCATTTTTGCTCAGTAAAAAACCCTATAAATAAACAGTCACAATCTGCTCACCTCATAAGTTTGAAGACATGTCTAGTTTGATCGTTGACGAACTCTGCTACGCTGTGTTGTTGAAGACGTGGGGGGTGGGGGCTCCCACTGACTGACGGTCCTTGGTGTGCATCAGCTGTGTTTCTCCGCACCAAAAAATAGTTTCCAGCCAGTGGTCAGTTGTCATGGATTCAGACATGCTTCCACACACTTATTTAGTCTGGGGAGTGTGGGGGATACACTGAATTTGGTCTGGGGGTGGCGTATCCCTTCAATAAAAATGAACGATATTCAATTGTGTTTAATCAAAATTAATCCACAGCAACACTGTGATTAATATAATGAAATTTTTTTTGTCATTTCACAGCAATAGGATGAGAATAATTATGTTTCTGTTAAATTGGAATGTGTTGTTTATATGTACAGAATCACCACCCAGGGAATCCTCCATTTTTCACCATTTTTCATTTTGTTACGGTTTCATTTTATGGTTTTGATGCACTAAGTTGAAAAAAAGGACTTCCAAGTGAATAAAAAAGTATTGTTTCTGGGAAATGCTATTTTTCATAAAAGAAAAAAAAAACTTGTCAAGTGTGTTTTGCGTTAGAAAAGTGATACATTTGTCTTGATTAGGTATTCCATCTTATATTGAGCTAGATTCAACCAGTAATAAAATACAACAAGAGTTAAGTGATATAGCAGAGAAACAACGATGATGTAATATGGAGACGAAAATATTAAATCTTGCTTCAATAACCGTGATTTTGTTGCTAGTAATTCTTACATTTGGGCATTTTTTATCCTTATATGGTCTTTGACTTGGTAGATTTATTGAAATCTGCCTGTCCAGTTGGCAGGGTCTTTTTTTTTTTATTATTATTTTTTTTTATAAAACTCATTTTGGTTATAGTTCTGAATATATTTGCTTGTATTAGTGTCTGTTTTTGGAGCCTATTGAACTGTGTCCAGGGGCATTTTAGTCAGCGCCTGTTAATGAGACTAATTCTCATTTGAGAACGTGTCTGTCCGTGCCAGGCTATATTTAATCAGTGTTAATATAGTATGTGCCCTCAACAAAATATTTCAGCTAAACCCTATACAGTATGAGTCATCTGGCCAATCCTGCGCCCAAGAAAAAGATATAGGGCAGTGTGAGGAGAGGGCAGAGGCAGCCCACCCATCGGAGTCCAACATGCGGAGGGCAGATGTACAGGCATGTGCACAGGGCTCCGTTCAGAGTACAAAAGGTTGGTCTAAATAAGACCCAGGTGATATCGGTGTTTTCTCGTCAGACCCACCCCTCTCACTCATCTTTGTAGGCCTCTTTTACTAATCCTCTCGCACTGTTTGACCTTTGACTTTTTGCCCATACTTTTTCACATCTCTACCCCTTCTTTTGTTCTGCTCGGAGCGGGTGTATGTGTGGCAGATCTCAAGGGAGCAGGTAAAGTATAAATCTATAGCAGTTCTGACATCTTGCGGTCTCTGGTTCCCATTTGGTCTGACGCCCTGCAATCAGTCACCCCTCTGTGCTCCTTCTTTCCTTTCTTTCCTGTTCGGAGTCCTCGTTTTGGAGACGGTTTCCCAAACCTTGTGAGGTTCCTTGTGTTGAAAGCAGAATTAATATCATGTGCTTCACAAACAGCCATGTCCAAATCACCACCGCGGTCATCTTTCCGCTGTGTTTTATTTCACCTTGTAAGCAGCGGTGTTAAATTGACATAAAGTTTTAATGATAACATGAGCGCTTTCGTTGAGTATTGTTGCTGACAGCTCGCAGCAGCAGCTCTGGGGAGAAGGACAAGTTCCCGCTCTCTCTCTTTCATCTCCAGTCATATCAGCTTGATCAGTGAAGCCGCTTAATGTGGACATGTGTTTCTCCTGCAAACAGTCTGCTACAGGGCACAGTGATGGAGATGAGAGGGTCTGTTTTAAATCCCACTGTGAGCGCACTGATAAGGCTGTCTGAAGCGTTTAATGTGTCGCTTTTTCAATGTCATGAAAATTCTGTTTGTTGTTTGGATTCACCTGCAGTGCAAAAACTCTTCCAGCTGCTTCGTCTGACCAGATGAAACGATCACTTTTAGTATTTCAGTGTAAAACAGCAGTAGTAGTTGTTCAACATGTCTACTGCAGAAATGTGATTACTACTCACTACGCTGAAGTAATGTTTTCCTTGTTTATGTTTTGATTTAGACTTAAGGTTTGCTCTTAAGATTCCAGATGGTTTTAGTTTGTTTTACAAGAGCATAAGTGGTTTTATTTTCAGCACTTGGCTAGTTTTAGTTCAGTTTTTATTTAGTTATAGTGTTGACTTTTTCAGGTATTATGAGGAAAGGCTTGATTCATACAAGTTAAAAATGGTAGGATAGAATATTGCATATAAAATATGATTTTATTAATTAAACATTAGAAGTACAGTACAGCAACAACAGTACAGAGATTACTATTTTAGATTTATTGCAATGTAACCCCACCCCCTGAAAGGGAAGGGGTGTTGTTTTTGTTTTGTTTTGTTTATTTGTTTGTTAACACTCTAGTACTAAAAATATTGGTTGAATCCATACCAAATTTTGTTTATATATTGCTATTGACCCACAGTAGGTCTCATTACATTTTGGGAACAGTAGGTCAAAATTAAAATTTTTATCAATTTACATTTTTTTCCATTTACTTATGAGCAAAATTTCAAATGTCTGCAGCAGCAAAACTATTGGTTGAATTCTTACCAAATTGGGTTTATAGATTGCCAGTGACCCAGAATAAGTGTGATTATATTTTGAAAAGTAGGTTGAAGTTTAAAATCCCCCACCCCCCATTTATTTAAAACTTTCTGAGATTTTGTGAGATCGTCTGTAAAAACATCAATTTTGTTTCAAACTTAGCACATAGACGCAATCGATATGCTGACATCAGCACAGGCTTAGACATGATGACATCAGCTAGATCGATGTCAAAATAAGCTATAATATGCGAGGGGTGGGATTTGTTGCACCTGGCGCTGCTTGTTTATTGTAGTCTTTCATCAGTTTTTTGTGCTTTAGAAATCTGGTTTTTCTATTATAACTATTACTATAATGCTAATAACTACAAATTTTCGCTTTCTACAAATATTGGCAGGTCATGCAGAAAATAAATGAACACCCAACAAACATCCAGCACATGGAAACAAGGTGAAAGAACCTGTCTTCACACTCTGAAACTCACCTTCTATTAAATCCTGGCAGCAAGATCTCAAGAGATGCTTCCAGAGCCTTAAAGCAGTCCAGAGGCTGATCTAAGCCCTGGTGTATCTGACTGTGAGTTAGATCACCAGAGACCAGGAGGGGGCCCTTCCATCACAGTCAGAGATAGTAGAGTTTACTGAGGGCTGACACAAGGGCAACATTTCACTCTGACAGCCCAGGACAAGTGCCAGGCCTCTGCCATGGATATGCCAGCTTTTACTGGACCGCTTCAGCCCAACACAACACGGCTATTGTTAAAAGATGGCGAGAAATCTGGTGTTATTCACCAAGAAAATGTTTTCGGCTGCCTCTTGCTGCTTTTTGACGCTAGCCTGGCAGACATGGAGTGTTATATATGGAGCTGGTGCAATGGTATCACTATTTCATGCTGGGCAGTTTATGCCTGACCTTTGGGTAAATACACTGTGTGATGTGTGAGATGCTGCCCCCAAATTCCATGGTTATTTTCAAACAGCATTTATATACTACCAATGTTACAGGGGTTAATGTCCAAGTGTAACAGGGTACAGATTATCATTTAAGCTAATAACACCAAATGTAACACTTATACAAAATAACAAAACTATTACATTTAATTACATTTATAACAAGTTGGACAATAGTGTTATCAGAAATAAAGCTGTACCACCTTTTGGTTATTCAAGGTTTATGACAACTTTACAAACAATAAACAAACAAGCATAAAAAAAAACAGTCAGTAAAAAATTTAAATCACAATTATGCTACATGCATTATTACATTATGTAATACATGTTTGTGTCACCTCACTAGCATACTGAGGTACATAATGTTTGCACAACAGCTCATATCATATAATTAAATAAAACACAGAAGTATGTGAAACAAGAATGTTATTTCTTCACAGTTAAAGTGAAAAGGAAGACAAGCAGAGAAAGCAAAGTAAAAAGTGACAGATATCCATCATGTTATTATTATTATTATTATTTAACTTGTCTTGTCCAGCATCATAACAGCAGAATGGTCGTCTGTCCGCCTTTTGGTGCTGAAAAAAATTGCTTTGCCAAGAGTGCATTTGATCTGGAAAACATCACTTGAAATGCTCTTATATACATATCTTATACGTATACTATAAATAAGACACTGTTAAATTTGATAATCCTAGTGGTTTTTCTAGCCCAGACATGCAGGTTTTTAATGAATCAGTAGTCTCATTCCAGGTTCTGTGTGCAACCAATCATGTCCACTTGTGTTACATGCGGAACCTGCCCATTGAAACACACATTGTGATTGATTTTGCAACAGGTGTCATTTTTGTGAAACACTCTGCCTTGCATAATTAGCTCGATTCCCAAACCGTACCTGTGAAAGAATAAAAGAATGTTCCAAAAAATAGTAGCATATAATTTTTGTGTTCTTTTTACCATGTTACATGCAGATTTTTGTAAAAACAATATAAAAATGTGTTTTATTTCAGTAAACATTCATTAAAAAAAAAAAACAAAAAAAAAAAAACTAAAGTTCTTCTAAACTTGTTTCATAACATTGGTCTATATCTGGTTAAAATGTTTAACCCCCATGTTCTGTTTTTAGGGACCAGTTTGATAGAAGCATCCGTTTATCTGTCTGTATTCAGCTCTAACTGATGCAGTGAGTAGCTTCTCATTTCTTAAAAAAAAACAAACAAAAAAACAATTTGATAGAGAGCAGGGTCATGGTCATGTGGTCTGATGAGTCCAGACTGACCCTGTCCCAGAATGATGGGGGCATCAGGGTGGGAAGAGAGGCAATGAAGTGATTACCCATCATGCCTAGTGTCTACAGTTCAAGCCTGTGGGGGCTAATAATGAGGTCAGCTGACTAGATGAATGTACTGAATGAGCATTATTCAGCAGATTGCAGTTGCTAATGAGTGGTTCAGGAAGTATGAGACATCATTTTCACACAGAGTCCAGACCTGAACCCCACTGAGATGTGGTCAAGAATACTTTAACAATCAAACATCAACAATGTAAGACCCTGGTGTCTTTTCCTCAGTCTTTTTGGCCAGGTACTGTATATTTGGATGCAAATTAAATTACATACTTTTTCTCAGAAACAGTTACATTCACTACTTACTCCAGTATGCTGCATATGGGTGATATAACTCTGATGTTGCTAATATTAAATGCTAACATCAATAATACAAAGGTTATTACATTGCTGTCCATCCCACCCAAACTGAAGTCAGGATAGCTGTGTTATCCTGGATTTAACTTGGCAGGAAATTGAAGGCCTCAGACAGCCTCACACAGCTTCAGAGTCTTTCAGACATGGCCTCTGGGTTTGACGGAACACACAGGATGAGTTGCTTTCACTTCACTATCATAGAGGGCCACCAGAAAATTACAAGAAATTATGTTAAATCTTCATCTCTCATTGGGACATGAGCCCTATTGACACTTAACCCTCCAAAGCCATTTGTATCATAGATGCTACACCAGTTTGTGAGACCTTTATTTTATCAACAAAGTCAATACTTTCCTTAGAAACCTCCTGTTTATGACCTGATACATGTTTTCTGGCCCCTGGTGGATTATCATCCCATTGCATATAGTGGAAGGGCTTTTTCACTATGGTCACTATCGTTAAATCATTTTGTAAAGAACATTTATATATAAATTAGGGCTGTCAAAAGATTAATTTTCTTGATCGCAACTAATCTCAGAAATTTCATAATTAATCGTGATTAATCTTGATTTACTTTGCATGTGTAAAATTGATATTTTGCAGTAAGACCGTTCGAATCTAAAGTT
>JAPSES010000236.1:6751254-6763711 GCA_029822895.1 Maxillicosta whitleyi
TTTATTTTTAATAAGTACTTCATGTACTGAAACAATGCATAGTTACTTTATAACTAATTCTTTATAGTACAGTTAAATTGGGTTAAAAATGTACGTATAAATTTGATACTGCAGGTATATAAGGTACTTTATATAAAAACGGCCAATGTATCAAATGTGACACAAAAATACATCATAAACAAAATGATATGGTGTAATGTTTTGCTTAGATTTTGTTTAAAGGTCTATTAAACATCTCAGTTCCAAAAAATATATATATTTTGTGACTATTTCTAATATGTGACTTGCTTGTAGCATCTTCAATAGTTTGTCCTAATGCTGCTGTCCACTGTATGTGACAGATACCAATTACACAGTGATTACACATACAGACAGCAGGCAGAACAACAGAGTGTGTGTCAGCGATTCCTCATCACAGATAAAGACCTGATCAGTGAGTCAGATTTTAATAAAGCATTGCATTACCATGTGTAACAGAGCGTGCACAGATTTGTTTGGACGTTTGGGATGTAGTGTTATCAACTGAGTCCTGTTGTCTAAACTGGTTTTTACATCCTGTTGATGAACTCATCTTAACATCCTCATTTTGTACAGTAGCTTATTTTCATATTATTTTAATCTGTCACAGGCTAAAGTGTTTTTTACAGAAACATGGCCTTAACCATGAAATTACGTGCAAGTTAGTTTTTAGTTTACATTTAATATTTTTTGCACTGTTTGGTTTAATACCCTGATTTGTCCATTGTCGTTTATTTACCCATTTAGCTTTTTTTTTTTTTTTTTTTTTTTTATCAAATGTGCTAAAATATTTTACTATAATATAACCTGCTGCTAATTATTTGCTTTACATTGGGCTCTGAAAATTCATGTGTGTCAACATCCTCTGGGTTAAAATAAAATAAAGTAAAATTTCTTGCTGAAAATGCTTCTTAAAACAACATTCTACCAGACTCAGCTCATGTAGAAATCCAATAAAATAGTAAGTAAGTGAAGTTTATTTATAAAGTGCTTTCTGCAGACAAGTGCTTTACATAAAATAGGTCAAATAAAACAACATAAGAATAATTTCATAAAACAAATAAAAAGGATAAATCCATAATCCAAGGGGAACTGTTCCGTCAGACACAATATGTTACCAGAACCACAGCGAGTTTTCTTTGTAACTCTTATTATTAGTGACACCCCCCACTGTCACTCAGACATACAGTATTAGTAGATGCTCTGCAGACAGGTATCCACAGGGTTTTACGGGTTTAATATTTTGTATGGAGGCTGTGGAGGAACTGTTATTACTGTTTGTGCCAGTTCTACTAGTCTCTGTCTGAGCCCCTTGATGTCTGCTGAGTTCACTAGGGCTGGCACTGAGAGACATAGAGGAGCTGTGACGGGAGGGGGTGACCACCATGCTGGGGTCCTACCTCCCAGTGTGTGTGTCTGTACAGAATGCCTGGGACTAAACCGCATTTGATTTTTATACGCTTGTGGCTAACAGGAGCCAGATGTAGCTGCCTCCAGGGAGCTTACCATCGAAACAGCCATTTATTTCTCCCTTTCACTCTCTTTAATGAGATCTGTGCATGTATACTACATACATGCACGTGTGGACCATATATACAATGTGGATTTGCACTGCTTTTTTTTTTATATGCTTTGTTTCTCTTCTTTATTTGCCAATGTCAGTATATGTCCAGATAAGACAGCTGAGTCATTTGAGTAAAGAGACGCATGATTTCATCACATAAAGATAAATGAGAAACAATAGATCAGGATGTCAAAACTTGGAGGACTCACAGTTTCCTGGACACTCAACAATGAGGCATGGGAAGATTCATGAAGCCTAAGTGAGAGGGTAAGTAGAAACTGAAAGTGTGCGCCCACAAGCACAAGCATTCACTTTGAGCAATTCTGTTGTGGGTTCTTCAGGCAAAAAAAATAAAATAAAAATCCTGCATTTGTGAGATCTCAACTGTTTTAATCAGGAATGTTAACTTCAAACACGAAATCATGATTATTTCAGCCTAAAAAAATTCACTCTTGGAGATATATACATGGATGAATTTTGGGAAATGGAGCTGGAATGATAGAAAACAAAAGAGCAGCAATTGAGAAAGAAGAGTGTTAATTGAAAGCGAATGTGTCTGCGCTCGCTGCAGGTCTGAGATGGGCTGTGGTCCCAGTTGGCCTTTACTTCAAAAGGCCCTGCCCGCCCGTTTCAAGTGCACCTGCAGCCGGTTAAACCCTGCCCTCATCACTCAGGGCGTGGAGGGACCACTCCTACTACTGAGAGCCCTCACCACATAGCCCTTTGCCAAAGGACCATAATGGCCCGCACTCAAGAATTCAACCCAAAACACCAGGTAAAGCCTCAACCACTTTGACTGCACAACTGGACGTCACTCATACGGTAATATGGGCTGTGCAGCGTCTAGGTTCAGCTACCTCCATCTCAGGTCACATATAGGGTGTTAACACCACAAACGTAATAAACTGTAAATGTAATTAAAAGTTTGCAGCTTTTGTAATAATAACTCCATGAATGTAATAACAGTCGTCTACCACAAACATCACACCTCATTTTCCCACAGTGTGCTCCTACCTTCAACTTTTTTATCATAATCTTATCCAGACTTTTTATTTACATGGTTCAAACATAGGCTTTTATTATACTGAATGACTATAAATAATATCCAAGCCTTTATAATCAAACATTTTGCCCATTCTGTTTTGTTCCGACCACATTTGATCATTCTAAAAGGCAAGAATCCAAAGGAAGGAAAGAATAAATGTGAAGAAAAAAAGATGAATGAATATTCATTCATGCATGAATTAAATATATGTGAGGTACTAATTTGTTATATTTGTGGGAAGTTATTACAATTTTGGAAACTGAAGATTTTTACTGTCCCACAAAGGTAATAAATACCCACAAAAGTAATAATTACTACGTCTGAGGGAAATGAGGTATTACATTTGTGGTAGGCAACTGTTATTATGTTTGTTGGAAAGTTATTAGATTTATGGGACTATTTTATTAAAAGTTGCACATTTTTATTATGTTTGCAGTTTAGTATGTTTGTGGAGTTTAAGTAGTCTGTGTAAACTCAACCACTTACTTAATAATGTCCTCAGATATCCTCTTGTTTTACTGAAGCTACTGAATTATAGATTAATAAAAGCTCCATATAACAATAGTTTGCAAGACTTCACTTCATTTATTTAAGCATAAAACTATAGGTGAAGAACTTTACCTTTATTAACCATTTTTATTTCCAATGTGTGATAACCATAACTTTCCTGGTTGCCTACATACATGATAACAATCCTTTTTTTTCCTCTGTAAGGCCGTTTGTTCGATTCAAAACACTGATGCAAAGGACATTCCATGAGAATAAATGTCACAAAAAAAGTGTTGTATCATGCTGTTTCTTATCAAGGTAATTATTTAGTGCCAAAATAAATAAATAAATAAAAAGGCCAAAACTTTTCCTTACTTGGTTTCAGGAGGGTATACACCTGATTTTACAGGAAAAACTCGATGTTCCTACCTGCATTTCCAGTAAAACTCTGTGTTCATTCCCAATCGCATCAGTACAGCAGTACATCAGTACCGCCCCTTACTTTATTGTTACTTATTTATAATAATTCCCTTTGCCTCGCCTTTTTATCAACAATAATTCAGTCAATTAATGCAGTGAAATAGACTTTTTTATGTCCAGTGGTACCTGGGCACATCCCCACTTAAAATTACTTGAAGAGGAAGAGCTGTTTGACAGATTCATTTTAGCAAAAACCATCTCTTGAATAAAAAAAAAAAGATCTTTATCATAATTTGGGTTATTACAGGCATTATTAGCCATCTGAAACAACAAAACTTTGGCTCGTTATGTTCATATTTTCTTGTTTAGCATTGATTATGTCCAAAGTTTAAAGCCTTTGTCATAAAAGTTACATTAATATTTTGCTTTCCTCTAAGTGCACCTAATATTTATTACTCTTATGGTGTGTCAGTATAAACAGAAGATGAAGAAAAAGAAGAAGACTCTATTATTTCTCAGTATATTTATGTGCACACATGCAACACACTGACACTGACTGTGCTTTTAACCCTTCACCAGCTGAACATGTAGAAATAACACCCCAACATGGAGGTCAGAGCAGTGGCCAGTAAAATAGGGGGGGGGGGGTTATGTGCCTTGCTCAATGGTACATCAACCAACTATTTGTCTCCTGGTACTGGAAATCAAATCAGCAACCCTTCAAGAACCAACCCTCGAGGCCAGTGGTTCTTCAAGTATCCCCAACTGTAGACTTTTTTAGACTTTATATTTACAAAACACTGTAGACAAACAACATATATTTAACTGTAATATACAAAAATAACACATTTTTAAAGTAAATTTTGTGCGTAAACTATAAACTGAAAAGTGCCCTCTTTCATTGATAAAAAAAAAAAAAGGTCATTAATTAATAAATGAATCTTTTATTAACAACAATAATTATTTAGGTACTCAAATAAACTTATTTTGAATAACATAAAATGAAATGTTCTTAAAATGTTACCGAAGCTTAAATTAGATAATTGACAATATAACTATTATAAGAATGTATTCTTTGTATTTTGTATTTCAGCATTGTTTTCCGTTATTTATTTTGTATTTAGTACATGATGACTTATTTAATGTATTTTTCTCCTACCCCTGGGTGTAGGCGTACCCCACTTTGGGAACCCCTGCTTCACTTTTTATTATAGATTATAGAACACACTGTCCATAAAGTTCCAATGGTTTAAGGCTGTTATCACAGAATCACTTTTATCTTTATCACAGCTCTACGATCAGTTTAACTGTGATGAACATTTACTTATTGACCTCTGTTTATTGTGTATGCTTTGTCTCTATGGAGTCTGCCTTAATCCACAGTGAAGGGAAGAAACATGAGAGGAAGTAAAGGTTTATGAGACTAAAGAAACAACAAAAGGCTTAGGGCTTAATCAGGACCACAGTTTCTTATATGCGCTTTACATGAGTCAAAGCATAAACATGCAGAAAAAAAAAAACAAAACAGTCTCACAACATTCTGCCCAGAGCCCGCTTTGATATGAAATCCAGCTCAGATCTCTTTTTTTTACCCTCTGAACCAGATTTCTTCTATGGTTATTGTCATGTTTCACACAGGTTCTACCCAAATCTAAAGTGTTTCCCGTTTCAGTATGATGTAACAAATGCAGACACTAGTCACTTTTCCATTAGACTCATGCATAAAACTTTACCAATATTTACAAAATGTTGAAAGAAGAGAAGTGCGTAATGTCAGTTTTTCCATTAAATCACAAATGCGATGCTTTGTTTATTTAATATTGCGAGATTACACAAGAAATCATTCCATAATCATGGTGATGAATGTAAATATGGTGTTGATTTACAGATATATTCATTATTATTATATATTACTCGTCTGTCTTGTACTAAATTATAAAATGATTCAGTTTCCTGTTTCCAGTTTCTTCTTCTATTGTTGTAATGTTTGTCCACATCTGGCTTTTTTTAGTCACATGACTCTATTTGAGAATAAAGGTCTTTCCATTGCAGTTTTTTTGCAATATATTAATTTTGCAACAGCTGAAAAACCACCTCTTGTCAGGGGAAAAACTTTTAATCGATGAACAAGAGTTTTGGTGAAATTGCCGCTTTTCCATTAGGTAAAATTTTTACGCAGAAATTATATTTGCAATATTTGAGGGTCAATGGAAAAGCATCTACCGATCAAGGGGTAGTCTGCATATGCCTTTTTCGTGTACATTTGCATAATTTTCTGAGTTTCTCTACCACCTCTTCTTTACTGTTCCCAACATTTGAAAAACACGTCACTTCCTTTTATCCATTCACTTAGATTCTGTTGCTCAATGCACATGACACTTCATTACTGTAATATCTGATTTTATGCAGCAGTCAGATGGAATATAATAATGGGTTGATATTAATTTCCTCTTGTTTCTTTTGCAGTTCATGTATGAGTGCAGCCTCAGCATGAAAGACATACCTACCATAATGATTTCATTACAGTTTACACTCAATTCCTGAACCAGTAAATGAAAAAACAGTGATTTTTTTTTTTTTTTTATTGATGTGTTTTCACTCATGAAGACGTAAGGTACCGTTGTCCGCCATTAAACCTTAAACAGGATAAATGTTAAAGATATATGTTTCACTGATTCACTGTCCACTATGCTACCTCAGCTAGCCACCATGTGACCGGCTGTCCATGACCTACAGTGTACGTCACACAGACAGTTCCCTGCTCAAACAGGAAACCAGTCAGCACAAACTCAGTTCCACTCAGAGGGAGTAAGGAGGCATTTTTCAGCCAGCATCCATAAAGGTAAAGTTGAATTTGTTTTATTTTATATATATTTAAAGTAAAATGACAATGGGAACTCAAACAGTTGGCTTTAAGTCCAACCAATTCTGTCCTATTTAGAAAGTATTTGATGTGCATGATTATTTCTTAGTTACACACATATCAGGCTGTGCAGTCAATAGAAATAAAAATAATAATAATAATAAATAATAATAAAGGTACAAGTGATGATATAAAGTGTGAATTTTGTATTAATACATATAGTTGTAAACATGTGTCATTATAATTATCTGTTTTACTCAGTTAAAGAGACTCTATAAAAGGTACATCTTAATTTCTATTATTTTATTCATACAATCCCTTAAGATTATGAAGATTTTCACCCCATAGTATCTTAAGGTTTAAAGTAAACTGGCTAAAGGAATTGAAGCAGTCGGCTTAAGGTTGATCCCAGTCTATCCTATTTAATAACTATGATGTGTACCTGATTATTTCTGTCTGTGTGCATCATATAATGCCACTGGGCATACCTATTTTTTTTTAAAGAAGTGACTGAGATGTGTTGAACGTCAAAGAGGCCATGCTACCCAGGATGTCTCTTAGATCTCATCTCTATCCATTTCTCTACTGTCATACTCCGAGTGTGTGTCCATGTTTGTGTGTGTGGACATTCATGTGCGTGCGTGCTCTGAGTTTGTCCAGCATGACGGCATCCTCCTGCAACCTAATAAACATGCTATTATAGAGTTAGCACCATCACATCTACAGGCACTTTGTGTGTTCACAGGAGCTATAAAATCTATTACTGACAAACGATCCTGAGGATAAAGAAGAAAAGGGTCACACGTGTGCAGAGTTTAGCCCTGCAGAGGCCAAGCATGATGTAACCTAAGGTACACTCTATGGCTCCGTGGCATTTTTATTTATTTATTTTTTTTTTGCAGCGGTGCAAGCCCAAACTTTCCCTGCACATGCTTTACGTTGCGCCCTTTGCACTGGGGGAAAGTGGGTAACAACAGACCCTGACACCTTCCCTGAGAACAAGCCAAACACTTCAGAAGCTTCTGGAATTCCAGCGCTGCTGCGTTTGTTTCGAGGCAGTACATCTCTGTCAGCAGATCTAAATTTACAAGACAATAAATTATCACAGATCTGGTTCTCTGGACACATGCATATGCACATACATGGATATATGAACACAGTGGCTTGACTGTCCCTGAAGGATAGAGTATTTTTAGGATCTGTCATCTATTCTGACCTTTCATTAGCTTTATACATTATACTCCTGGATTTTCTAATGATTTATCTATAAATGAGCGTTGATGCCAGTTCTTTGTATCCTTATGGATGTTTATCACATGGAAATCACAACAGTATGGAACGCCACCTCTGTTATTCTGAAGGTTTTGATATATAGAAGTCATCATCTCATATTACTCATGAGAAAAACAGCAGCATTGGCGATTCTTTGAAAAGTCCAGACAGAACTGAAGCAGCTACGACACTGTGAGACTAGTGTAGATACAACCCAGTCAGTTACAGATCAGAAAAATGCAACATGAATATGTTTTTTTTTCAGGCATCAGTGGTAAACAATGTCACCGTGCTGACTGTAGCACTAGATGAAAAAAATGCACTTATGGTTGTTTTCAATGTACTGACAAAGCATCTGACTATACCCGTGAATTACATGGTTGATCTTTCTGAACCAGTCCATTTAATGATATCTAAAGGGGTAAGAAATGAGACAAAGGCCACATGAAAAGTATTATGACTATTTAAGACTATTATGCTCATATAAACACAACATATGGAGAATTTGTGGACCAGAAAGTCTATACGTGTTTGCATCCATGGTAAACAATGGCACCCTTTTATTGTCAGTGGTTGGGCTGTTTCTACCTGTCCCCTTGTTATTCCCCTCATGGGTCTGTCCTGTAAGGTTCCCCCTGTGTGTCCCATCAGTGCTGGAGCTAGGCCAGGCCCGATGACAGGCTGTCCTCCCTGCTCTGGTCTGCCAGGGGATGGGAATACACGCTGAGCTCATCTGTGGACTGCTGGTGACAGCCCACGGTATAATCCCCACAGGGGACACATTACTGGACCATTAGTCCAACTCTTCCACCTACAGTGCATGCTTCTGACTGATTCATTTGGCCAGTTCCTTTTTCTTTTTGCAACTTTTCCTTCAGAAATAATCCTTAGTGATTATAATGTATCAACACAGAAATCAATTGGATTAGTCCAAAACCCCTGCTTCTGTAAATTGCCCCTTTATCCCCCCCTCTTCACCCCAGTGTAGCATTTAAACCTAGCAACCTCCTGTCAGTACTTTTCCTCTGAGGATATGGTTGCCAGATTGGACCATCAGGGCAAACCTTTCCTCCAGCTGACATGAAGGCACTTCACTCTGTTATTGTTTATGAAGAGAAATCTGGGGTCAAGTTCACATAGAGAGAGAGAGAGAGGGAGAGAAAGAGAGAGAGAGTCCGACAGCCCATGTGGGAGCATAACTCAGCTGTGTTTGTGCTTCCCTAATTCCTTTTGATTTAGCAGAAAATTGTGAACTAAGCTGCAGAGCACAAGTATACACCCAAGCTCAGCTCCTTTGCTTCACCTTATGGCCTCTCAAACCTGTCTTTGGTCCATGGATGCATGCATGTGTCTGTATCTGAATCTCTAAATTGTGTGTCCTATTCTAATACCAGCTCAGCTAATGCACTCTAAGCAGAAATACAAACAGCTCTAAGAGGAGCTTAGCTTTTACAGCAGATTTGGCGGAAACAGTAGAGCTATTTTCACAAGCTTTTGATAAAATCACAGTTTGCGACAGCTAGCTAATTCTAATAGTTTCAATTCCGACAGGGATTTTCCTGATTTATTTACTTGTTTGTTAGTAGCACTGGGTCAACTGAATCAACTGTGGTATTCTTAATCCAATATCACAAACGCTTCAGGGAGGTAGAGTCTACAGTGATTCAGACTGGTCTGTAAACAGCCCTGGAAGTGGTTTCTGAGTTTGGTAAAAGGTTCAGTGTCTTGTCTGTCAGGAACCATAGGACAAAAAACACAAAAAAAGAGCTTTGATGAAAGATGACAGCCTGAAAATAACCTGAAGACACACAAACAGGCATGGGAAGAAAGGTAAGGATGTCCGCTGTGTGTATGAGTATGTATGTGTATAAATACTTTATTCCAGCGCTGTCTCAGCACTCTCTCTTACACATGTGGTTCATATTTAAGCCATAGTGCTGTTCCACTGGACGATTTGGCTCTGTTCTCCCAGTCCCACATTCCCAGCTTTTTTCTCTGACTTTAACTTCGGCTGTGATTTAGATGGTGCACAACCAAAGACTCAACAAATACAAAAATAATATCTGTTAAAAATCGGTCCAAATAATGTTTAACACTAATTAGATGTGTAGAGATCACAAAGATCTGTATATCACATGTATTAGAACTACAGTCATATGAAATATATACATTTTTAATTCAATAGGCTAACTCATCATAAATCACATAAACCAAGGGCTTTGCAGTCTGTATAAATAACAATAATGTTGTTTCAAACTGGCAGGGAAAATTATTTTTTTTAATCAAAATAGACATTGCAACAACATATTTGTTTGTCTGTGTGAACAATTCTTATCATTTGTGATGATTAAATTGCTACACATCTGTGCAAACAGGGAATCATCGGTGTTTTATATCTGCACTCAAGTTTCTATTAGCTAGCGTTTTCTATTTTAAAGAAAGAAAAGGATGTGCAACAGTGTGATTTGTTCCAGAAGTGCACGTGAAGATAGCACCATTAATAACATCAGTTCATTTCTGCCCCAGGTGAACCCATGCAGCAGCAGCATCACCCTTTAACCCTGCAAACACACCTCTCTCCATCTTCATCCCTCTTTAATATGTGCTATAGTCAAACTCTGTAACCCCTACATCTGCCCAATGGTGGAGAGGATCTGTCAGCAGCGAGCCCTCCCTCATCTCTCTCTCTCTCTCTCTCTCTCTCTCTCTCTCTCTCTCTTTCTCTCTCTCAGCTCTGACTCTGTCCACCGCGCACTGATAAAGGAGAGGTCCAGTGTGAGCATCCGACCCAGCACAGACCTCCACAGCTGACAGAACCACTGCGCGTAACGCATCCACCGCTTTGGTTTCCAGCTTTAATCCGGAACTTATTTCAGCCACTTGACAAAAGAAAAACACACTAAAAAAAAAAACTACAGATAAGTGTTGGTGGAGCTTCTGATCAGTAAGAGGTGAAACTGCGGACACTTGTTGCTCGTCTCGTCAGGTAAATCCTCCCGACGCGTTCAGTGGAGTCTGGTGCGCACATGGCACCGAAAACGCGCTTCTGACAGTCGCGCAACATGGAGCCACACACTGGATAACGAGGCCTACCTACTGCAGGGGTGTTTGACCTTAGTGACACAGACCTTCTGCTGAGGTTCTTCTTCATTTTTTTCTATTTTTTGTAGGGGGGATTATTGTGTTTTTATTATATATATATTTTTTATATTTTTTACTTTTTTTTTTTTTTTTTCAACGCAGAGACATGCTGGGTTTAAACAGGATTCTGAGCCTCCGGGCAGACCGGATTCGCAGTTGTGGTTCTCCGGGAGTCAAACTTTCATCCCGGTTGTCGTCGTGCCACAGACCTGGAGCCAGTTCGCGGATTTACTGTGCGTGTCTCTTGCTGCTGCTGCTGGTGACGCCACGGGTGGACTCCTCATGGTGGTAAGTCATCTACGTGTATTACACCACCTGCCATTAAGATTTATTATAGGAGCTGTATGTAAGTCAGTCCAATTATTATTATTATTATTATTATTATTATTATTATTATTATTATTACTAGATGACTCAAAACAGGAATGCCACCCAATCTGAACCAAAGCCTCCCTCGTTTATCTTCATCATTCGTAAAGGAGCTGTCTGTGATCCCCATAGTCTTGCTGAGAGTCTCTCCTTACAAACTTCAGGGATTACTGCCAACGAATTTAACTTATTATAACTCATTTCGTACCATATTAATTTAGAGCTGCCACTTCCCACAGAACACAAACAAGGCCATTTATCCACAAGGTTTTGGGGTTTGCATCAATTCATCATCGGGGCCATATAATCTGGATCACAGAGTTCTCATTAGTAATGTTTATTAACAGGGTATCTGATATTATCATTTTTTAAAATCTATATTATTTTTGTTCGTTTGCAATTATTATTATTATTTTTTTTTTTTTGGGTGAAAATGACTCAGACGGTTGAGTTTTATTTAAAGGCTGTTATTAGTCACGAATGAGCGGACTGCGTTCTAATTTTTATACTGCAAAGACAAACCACACGCGCGTAATTCTGTCACCGTTACGATTAATTTCAATTAATCTGCAATCGAGGAAAGAGTGGGAGGAAAAGATGATGACGCATTAAAATTGGAAATAACCTAAATTACGAGTTTGTGAATGAGTTTAGAGTTGCATTTTCTTCGTGTCAGTTGTTGGCTTGCCATATTGAGCAATAATAATAGAGCGATAAATGTAATTTATGTCGGCGCTGTTGGCTGAGCGCGTGTTCAACTCAGCTGGAGCCTGCTTTCGACAAGGCAGAACAGTCATTAATTCACCAGGTACCACACACACACACACATACACACACACACACACACACGCACATACACACACGCATACACATGGACGCAATGACTTCACTAAAATATCCCCAAACCAGCCATCTAGAGCATAGGTGAGGGGTGAAAAAAGATCTCAGTCTGCGCAATAACATACGTGAAAATGTCCATGTGTGTGAGTGTGTTTATAGGAGAAGTGTCTGTGTGTGGGCGGGTATGGGGGTGATGGAATGCCAAATAGTTTGTGTAGATTAAAAGCAGTTATGGGAGTAGTGGGAAGAGTGTGCATAAAGGCTTTGGCTGGGCATTATTGGCTTTAAGGGGAATTTAGTGTGCAGGAGAGACAGTATTTAACTGTTTATCAAATTTCTGTGTGTAAGTGATGATATGCACAGATCTGGGGCTTAGACAAAAACTGATTGGAGATGGGTGGGTTGGGGGGGGGGGGGTGATAAGGGTAGTTGGTAG
>JAPSES010000236.1:6791213-6823041 GCA_029822895.1 Maxillicosta whitleyi
CCCCCCCCCCCACAGCTGTCAGCCCTTGACAGCATAAGCATTGTTGCACTAAAGATTTCAACCAAAGAATCTTAACTCCACTACAGAGTGGAACATGTTTGATACTCAGGAACCAAAAATATTCCAATCCAACATATCATATGTCTTCATCAGATCCATACATTTGGCCAAACATGTTCAGCATCCTAACCAGACATTATATCTGTTAAAGCACATGCATATAATCTTCTGCTACCTCAGTGGGCTGTACAACCACTTAGAAAACTTCACTTTTAAAATTTCACATTATATTAAAACCAAGTTATTGATAAACAATACTTTTTATAACAATTATGATGTATGATTCATTTCATACTTTATGATTTGAAACCATTATATAACTGAAGTCCAACCTGTATGAAGTATATGTTTTTTCAATCAGTAGCTGCTTTTCTATCAACATTTCCAGGAAATTTTTACAAACAGGAATGTATCTAAAATATTTACTGATAATCTCTGGTTTATGTTTCTACCACAGTTCCAGAATTTAATTCATGCTAAACATGCTCATACCTTGTAAGTTGCTTTGGATAAAAGCGTCAGCCAAATGTAATGTAAAAGCCAACTCAAAGATTACACTCAGAACAGCCTGGACCCACCCCTCAAGAAAATCCTACACCCCTATGAGGAGCCTTTTTCAGCGACAATTGAGAGTGAGGGGGGAAAAAATGTTTCCCCTCAGTAATTTTGGTGGAAATGCACCAGGATTTTTCAAAATGCCTGGTTCTATGAGGGGAGAACATATTTTCAAGCGCCAGGATGGTTCTAGTGGTTCTGGAAGATTGGGTTAAGAGTGGTAACCATAGATACGGATAAGGTACAGAAATCCAAACCGCTTATTTCAAGGCCCATTTATCTGAATAGACTGTGATCATGTTACCACAAATAGTCAATAAACCCAAAAGTCCTTACAGCATTCACTGTGTGTGTATGTGTCCATCAGTTCTGTGACGTATGCCGTAAAGCAGTCAAATTTTGTAGTTCTTTTTGTGTTACGGGTACGGACCTGAACCCAGATGTTGTATAGTCCCACTGCAGACGATACAGATGCTCTGGAGCGATGACCAAAGTGTTATTGAACTGATTGTGTTGTTGTACCACCAAAACCACCTGGAAAATATAAGTTGAAGGCTGAAAATGTTCATTTTGTTGCTTTGAGTGTTTCATTTCAGTGTGTCCTTTTTGGTAAGTGCTGTAAACTGAAAAGAAAAAAAACAACAACTAATAAATGTGAAATGAAATGTGGTGTTTTCTGATTTCTATTAAATGGATAAACCATTATTAGTTTTTTTTTTTTTTTTTTTTCAGGTCAGAATATGTATCACACAGAGATTGAGTGTTTGAGCGTTACAAACTGATTTTATGGATGTACAACAAACAAATCCCCTGCTATGGTGATCTTTAACTTCCGTAGACAAAGAGTTTATTTTTGAAGGAATGGACTTTTAACTTATTGGAGAAAAAAAAAAAGAAAAATGTTTTTTTTTTAATATTTGTACAATTTGCACCTTATTCTGAGAATATGTGAAATGTAAAACAGGCTCATTTCAGCCTCTGGCACTGCTAAAATATTCATCTTTAACCAAAAGTTTGTTTGTTTTTCCAAAAAAATGAGTAACTGTAGTGTTTTAGTTGTAACAAGATATTTGCATATTTCCACAAGAAGATCCTGGGTTTGATTCCAACCAGGGGTCTTTCTGTGTGGGTTCTCTCTCGGCGTTCTCCCACCATCCAAAGACATGCACTGATAGGTTCAGGGGTCAAACTAAAACTTCCCGTAAGTGTGAATGTGAGAGTGATTGGTTATTTGTCTGTACATGTCAGCCCTGTTATGAACTGGTGACTCGTCCAGGGTGCACCACCCCTTCACCCACAGGTAACTGGGATGGGCTCCAGTAACCCCCACAACCCCAGTGAGGATTAAGGAAGTTCAGAAGATAAATGAATTGCATATTTTCATTTTTTATTTGGCATTGTCACAGAATTATGTGGAGTTTATTTGTATTGTTCAAGCAAAACTCTTAAGTTATTAATTTGAATAACAAATTATTCAAAGAAAAGCAAAAAAAAAAAAAAAAATGTTTCTTTCAATAAAATGTGAATGAATTTGTTGGGGTTGATGGAGGGGGGGCACAGATATCAAACTGCATATACAGTCGCAGAAAAAAAATTATTAGACCACCCTTTTTTTTTTTTGTTCATTTTAATGCCTGGTACAACTAAAGGTATTTGTTTGGACAAATATAATAACAAAAATAGTTTAATTTCAGAGCTGATATCTATCCACTTTTCATGTTTTCTTGATAAAAACCAAAATCACTTCAGTTCTTACATCAATATCTGTCATTGTACTGACAAAAACAGTGCTTTTAGTCATTCCATGTTTTATTTACTGTTCGTTTTAGTCACATGATACACACAGGAGTTAGTACCTGATTGCATAAACATTGTTTTTGATGACTTTTGAAGGTCTAATATTTTTTTCCACAACGTATACAGACAGCAGAGTGTCATAATTTTGTCTTTAACTGCAACCAAAACCAAACCAGTGAAATTTTAGTATTTCAAAAATACTTTATTAACATGTTTGTCTCATTCTCTTAGACATTCAACACAACCCACCCCCGGTTTACTGTCATATATATTTTTTTTCCTGAATAGTTTTTGACATTACAGACATACAGGCACTGTCCAGGAACTAGCCAAGGCCCACTTTAAACCAAATAGATCTAACTGAAGTAAAAAGTAAAAGGCCGGTATAATTACAGTGACAGTCTCAGAAACGTGTCCAAGATCTGCAAATATGATTTCAACTGTTTCACAATTCTGCTTTTAGTAACAAAAGCTTTATTTTTATTTTTTTTATACTGTGGATTCTAGTCCCGTTTAAAAAAAAAAAAAAATCAAAATTTGCCAAGTTTCAACGCAAACACACGGTTCGTTATTCTGAAATCTAAAGAACTCGACCACGTGAGAGTATTTGGAGCTCATTTCAGTGACGTTTACGGGCAGTGAGTATTGGACAATGTGCATGTGGACGTTCTGTAGTGTCAGATAAAGGGCTATGACAGAGGAAAGTCTAGTGAATGTGAGGAGATGGCACACTGGTAATGAGTTAATGAAGCAGGGATATGGGCATATTTTATTAGGCGTTCATATATAGAATAATAGGGATCGTTAATATTGTGGGATTTCTGATGTGTTGAATCCAGAGATGAAAATGACAGCGTGCACCAGTCCATCATGACGGTGTCCTGGATGTGACAACAGTACAGTACAGTACTCAGACAGGACATGAGGAGGGGAGGGGGGGGTGGGCTGGTTTAGGGAGGGTGTGGGTGAAGTCTGAGCAGTGGCAACAGTCTGTCAAACCCAGTGTGAGCGTGACTGGGAACATTGTGTCCATGACAATAGACCAGTGTCTCCAGTGCCAGTTTAAGCTCTCGCCATGGAAGACAGACCAAGGTGTGGTCCACAACCTCTCACTGCTGCTGCTTCACTTTATGTGGGTTTCAGTGGATTCATGCAGTGTGAACAGGCTCTAAATTTAGTCCTTTACACCAGGACAGAAAGCTGGGGAAGAAGTGAGCTCTGCTGACTCGACATGTGATAAAATAAAACCTTTCAGTGTGTAAAAATTAATAGTGGTATGAGGAAAAAGCAGGATAATGGTGCTCGAAGCCGATGATAGATGCAGTGTGAAGAAAAGTGAAGGGTTCAGTGTTCCAAAGTGTAAAATCTGTCTACGATGGAGAGCAGGCCAGATTTTAGAGCCTTTTTTTTTTGTAAACAATAATAACACAGAGGCAGATGCATGAGATTTGTAAAGTATATGCACATATAAATACAAACATACATTCATACATGGAGGAGGAGGAGGAAGGGAATGGTCCTTCACAAACACACTGGTACGCTGGTGGATGAAAACAAACGGTAAAAACACAAACAAAACCCAACAGAGTGAGAAAAGCAGAAGAAAGAAAAGTTGTTGTTGTTTTTTTTAAAAAAAAGGCCCATTTGTTTTGTTTTTAAACAGGTGTCAGTCTTTCATATCCGCCTGTGGGATATCTCCATCATGAAGTTAAGTCAAGTCCACGGAAGCCATTGATTTCTCTGTTTTGCTCTGTGTGAAAAAAGGTGCCGAGTGGGACACCGGCCCCTCACAGTAGCTGGCAGCCGCCCCTCTTCTTGCGCTTGCGGACCTGCAGCGCCGCCCTGGTGGCCATTTCGAACACCTCCCGCACACCGTCCTTGGTCTTGGCAGAGCACTCCAGGTAGCCAAAGGCACTGATGCGGTTGGCCATGTCTCTGCCTTCCTCTGACTTCACCGGCTCCTGGTGGGTTTAATGTGGAAACGGAGAGTTCAAATTACATCAGGAGGTTAAAACAATACGGTTCTGAAGGACTGTAAAAAAAAAAAAAAAAAAGTCCCAGTGTTCTATGACCATCATGATGAAACGGTGCTGGAACTATTTTTTACATCATGTACAAATTTGATGTACTTGAACTTTACTTGAGTATTTTTGTAACTTGACACTCAAATACCAATTTAAGTTTCAGATTATGTTCTTCCCATTAAAACAAACATTAAGTCTCAAATATAACTTTATTTGTACATGATAAACTGAAGGATGACAATTTTCTCTTTCCTCTTAAACTAAATGAAAATCCATTGATGACACTGGTTACAATTTATATAAATGATCTGCCTCATTAAAAGTGTTAAATCTTACATACTTTAATATTTATAAAAAGAAATGACAGTAGTGGTGGTTAGCTGGTGTTTTTATATTTGTGTATGGTAAAGTACTATTACACATAAATATTGGAACAGTACCTTTATAAATCTTCCACTAGAACTTGTAAAGTGAATATACATCCTGAAACGATGACATCACAGCCCCACCCCCTTAACCTGCATGCGCCACTTCTTCAGCACTCTTATTTTTGGGGGCATTTCACTGCACATATTTTGCCTGGGGATGAGGTTCTGTTCTACATATTAGGGTTAGGGGATAACCAGGTTATGACGCCACGCTGACACATGAACCTGCATCAAACACATGAGTGACTCAGGATGTAACCCTGCCCTTGAACAAAATGCCCCCCAAAAATAAGAGTCGTCCATTTCTTCTCTGTTTTTGCTGTATTACTATGATAGCGTTACAGCGTCACATGTGCATTTTCAGTGGTTTTGTTTTTCTTGAGACAATGCCATGTTCACAGTACTGTGTCATTTCATACAGTTACAGAACTAAAGCTGCAGAGTCTCATACAGGTTCATCAGCCATTGGTATTTACAGCTGTCAATCATGTTTTTCACCCCTCCTACCGGTCTAAAAACACTTAATTAGAAAAAATACCAAAAAAAAAATTTTTTTCTACAGCCTGAAAATGCATGCAATGAGGCGCAGAAGTCATTATGGAGTGTTTGTTCAATGTTACTTAAAACCTCTGTGTAATTCAGACTTTGTAAGTTCTTTTACCACCACTGAAATAAAGAAACAGGACCACAGTAAGTCACTTAAACCAAGCAGAACCAATGTATTGTTGGTTTTGTTGTCTTCAGACTGCTACCATCAGTCCATCTTTAAAGCAGATTATTAAAGGTAACTGATTCACAGACCTGCTTCATCTTGGCCAGCTCCCTGCGTGTGTGTTCGTCATTCCTCAAGTCCTTCTTGTTTCCAACGAGAATGATTGGAACATTGGGACAAAAGTGTTTCACTTCAGGCGTCCATTTCTCAGGAATGTTCTCTGTGGAGGGAAAAAAAAAACATACATATATAAAAATAAAAAACACACAGTACAACACATTCCAGGATTTGTCCCTACATGGAGCATTGGGTGAGTTCTGGTGTTTTCTCTTGCGACTGTACAGACATAAACATCAAAAGGCCCTTGACCTCTGGCTGATACATGACATGTTGTACCAGCCAAAGTCAGCGCTGTTTTCTCTCTGAGGACATGCCATGCTCTGATAGGGCCTGGATACCATCTGTGGTGTGGTTCATATCAGAACACTGTGGGACAGCACTGAATTCTGTCTGTCTGATCTGGTTTTTATAGTTTGAGAACAGTCAGATTGTTGGTTTTAAGTGCGTTTCCAGAAAATGTCATCAGTCTCCCAACAGCAGCTCGGGTATATTCTGGTCTGAGCCTGTTGGAAACTTTGATAAGACTACTGGCTGAAGGCTGCGTCATTAAACTGCTCCAACTTAACCCTTTAAACCCTGAGCCTAAAATGGTTTGTCTGGACTATTTTTCTTTTTTTTTTTTTTTTTTACTATAATAAGGTTATAAAATATGCAGAGTGAGTCTGTTTGCCCATTTTCTCCCCAGATCTTTCAAAATCTAGCAATCATTTACAATTTACGGTTATAATACTTCTAAAATTATCCAGCCTCTAGTACAGGCATGAGTGAAATTACCGTAATGGCCCAATAAAGCCTGTGAAGTAGTGGTGTAATGGTGCACTCGTTTGCACTGAATGAATGCATGTAGCCTATGTGAAGGACAAAAACACTTTGGGAAGCAAGGTGGCACCAAGCAGAACCCATGAGCAAGGTTTCCTCTTTATACATTCAGCTGTGGAAAATTCTCAGTGAAAAAAAAAAAAAAAAACAGAAGCAGAAAATCAAAACACAACAACAGCGAGTATAACAGAGGCACAGAAGATGGGTTGGACGTTCGAAGCATGTTAAGTTTCCATATGTTGCAGCTTTGTGGCACAAAACAGTCCACAGGTTCCTTTACAGCAAACAGGTATTTTTTTATTTTTTAACTCAAGTTAGCAAAATTAAGTGAACCTGCGCCTCTTCTCCTTCACTGTGTCTTCTGTGTTGTTGCTGTAAGTTCACATTCACGACACCTCAGGGAATACTGCGAGGCGTTCAAAAACACTCAGTAAATTACATTGTTTGCCATAAACGAACATTGAACGTTTAAAAATACATAAGGTGGGCTGCCAGTTAATGCACAAATAACTGAATAATATTTTGTAAAAATGTCCTGTGGCCCACAGGTGGTTACAGAGTGCACACCTATTCTCCTTCACTGTACCGAAAATGTATCAAACCCAAGATCCATGTACTGAAAACGTACTGAACCAAAATTTTTCTGTACTGATACATCCCTACAACAAAGTGCAATGTCTCAGGTTTCAGAAAGTGTTGTAATTTTTACAATTACATAAACAAAGAGTTACAACCATTTGAGCTGCATGTGCACAGGGTGTGTCAGTGATGACGCGTCAGGTTTTAAAGGGTTTCGTTAAACACTCATTTCTGAAATGTTTAACAGTTCTTAAAATGACATGTTGTCCTACTCTGTCAGTAAAAACCCAGAGTGAAGTGATGTTCAGTTATTTCCACAGATCACATATTAAGATGCTTGACTGTCCACAGATTGGACTATAGTTAGAGATTATAAGGGGATAAATTACACTAAACATTCATAGATAATTTGTAATAATTACGACAGTTGTGTGTTATCACAATCCCATGTGAATCTGCCATGTCTGCAATTTTTAAAGAAAAAAATCCACTTCAAATTACCCACCCTATTTCAGCAAACACAGACATCCTGTGATGATATTAGCCCTGTGCAAATAAACATCTCACAGTTTTGGTGGAAAGTCAACATTTTTTTGTTTCCCCTGCACGTTTTTTCTGCTTAATTCCTGGTCAAACATCAATGAAGACACACTGGTGACCATAAATTAAACTGTTACATGTTTCACATGCAAATTCAGGAGGCTCATGATGTGATTTAACAAGGATGTGGAAAAAGATGAATGGATGAAACGTGTGACAGATGAGGAACATTTTCCATCTTTTCACAGTTATCTGTAAGAGCTGAACCTGCCCTTGGGTCACAACTGAGGAACAGTGTCACTAAATGTTTGTAAAAAAAAAAAAAAAAAACAGACTCGCAGATGTGGGGGTTCATTTCTAATCATCAGTGGTCCATAGGTTATACTGTGAATAATCATTATAATAATAAAATTTCAGATTTAAAGCAGAAAATAGAAAGTATGTCCATTAAATGTACGCCTATAACAGTGTCCAGTAACAGCTGATGTATCACTCACGCCTGAAGTGGCGGATTACTAAATTTAACATCTTTAATTAGTGCCAACAGGTACTGACACTGTTTATTCAGACAGCAGCAGCGAGGTTAATTACGACAACAATATTTTAATTACAAACATGAAAAAACACCGACTGAAGGTATATATAATGATTTCATTTAGTGGATCATTGCTCTCGTGACGTCTGCAGAAAGGCAGCAAATGGTGAATGTCACGAACAAACATTGAGCAGAAAGGGAAAGTTATGAAGGGGATCGTTTATGATTATTCTGCACTGACAGCGCTGTCTTCTTGTGGTGGAAAATTAAGGCGGTGTATATTTAATGGAGCACTTGGCAAAATGTCATCTGCAAAAATGCATCTGTTATCCGCTACTGCTTTCACTGCAGAAGCCAATGAGTTTCCATTCAGTTTAAAGTGTTTCCAGTACATTAACAAAAACAGCAAAACCTCCCTGGAACTGTTTCTACAGTTTCATGACAACAGATAATTGCACGCTTCAGTTATTGAAGTAGACTGTGTAATGAGATTAGGTTTTACTCATATTTTCAGTTTATTTCTGCCTTTTTTTGTTTTAGGTCTAGGTTGATGAGGCTGTTCTTGAAGAGTGTGAACTATGTCATGACTATAAATAGCTATAATCTATATAGTAACAGTTTGCAATTTTTAACCCTGCATAGTGTAAGATTTCCTCATTTCTGTCTTATTCTTACTGAAGTCAGAGTGAGAACATTTCAGTTGGAAAAAGGTGCTGACAGTGTTTTATGTTTTACTTATTGTCAGCCATTTCTGAAGGCTTAACTACTGATAAAAAAAAAAAAGGAACAGACTGTATGAGACAAAAAAGTGGTGAGAAAGCGTGTTCTCTGACCTAAACTGTCGGGGCTATCTATGGAAAAGCACATGAGGATGACGTCTGTGTCCGGGTAAGAGAGAGGCCTCAGCCTGTCGTAGTCCTCCTGACCTGCTGTGTCCCACAGGGCCAACTCCACCTGAGGGAGAAAAGAAAAAAAGCCACGATAAACCTCACAATAAAGCACACCATGATATTCAACAAGTCCTCATAAAAGCATGAGTAGCGGCTTTTCCATTGGACATATGCACAGAGCATTACCGATATTTAGTAAATGCCGAAAAAACAGAAGTACGTAATGTCAGTTTTCCTATTAAATCGCAAAATGCTATGATTTCTGATTTTATTATCGCAAGAGGACATGAAGCCATTGCATAAACATGGCAAAGAACACAAATAGCATGTTGATTTACAGATATATTCATTATTATTACTATTATTATTATTGTATATTACCCCTCTATCCCATACAAAATTTTTAAAAATTATTCAGTTTCCTTGTTTCTTGTCTTCTTCACTTGTAATGTCAGTCAACATTCAGTTTATTTGTATTCATGTGACTAGTTGCAGAGAAAGGTCTTTTGTAATTTTGTCCATTGTAATTTTACCAATTGTGCTACACACACACACACAAAAAAAAAACCTCTTGCCAACGTAAAAACTTTTAATCAACAAACAAGAGTTTTGGTGAAATTGTCATTTTTCCATTAGGTCACTTTTTATGAGCAAGTTTGAAGGTGGAAAAACAACAATGATGGTTGACCAGCCAGATACGGTTGGTCAACTCTGAATTCTGAGCAGAGCCATAAATATTACAAGAAATTCTTTCATTGGATGTAAATTTGTTACTGAATGCAGTATGATATTTTTCCAGTAAAGGTCAAACTCTAAAATACCAAAAATAATACCTACTAATTAGCCTTTTGTCATAGTACTGTACAAGCATATAGACGACATGTGACCCTAATACATACAGTATAAAAAAACACTTAAACATCAGCTTAAAAGACTCCTGATTCAGAGATCAACAACTTTTAGTTTGATGATAAATGACCTGATGCAGATGTTTTTTTTTTTTTGTTTTTTTTATTTAGGTTAAAATGGATGCATCAGCAGGATTAAATGTAGACCAGGACAAACTGCCGTGCTGCACTGAGGAGATTGAAGTCAAGGTTATGTGAGTAATGTTTAACACAATACAATTTTAACAGGAAACAGGAAAATGAAATCATAACACCATCATTTTCTTTATAAATAGAGTGTCCTGTCCTAGTATGCAGCATTAATCCAAATAATACAACTTGCAGACAACAGTGTCCAGTTTGTAAGAAAAGATAAAAAGGACAAAATCAGTACAAGTTTAACAATTTCTTTCCATATTTAGAGACGAGACCAAGAGTCCTATTTTCTCTGTTCTTTAAAATGGACTTAAACCTCCTCTTCGACATCAGCTTTGACAGTTTGATGCTCTTCTGTATATTATTCCAAGAAGAAAAAGCACAATTTAAAAGCTTTAACCAGTTGTTTCCAGCTCTTGTGGTCAATATTTGTGGAATACTTCAGGAGTGGAGGTCATATTAGTTTTTGGTTGATGCGCGTGTATGTAGGCAAGGAGGATAAACAGGTGGTCCGAGAACAGCTACAGGCAATAAAAGAGGATTAAGGGGGTATTACTAAAATTGAATGGTAAGAGGTGAAGTTAAGAGTGCAAGACAAAGACTCTGACGTTAAACCAGCACTGAAGGGAAATGAGAGAGAAAATGGGCTGAACAACTGAAACAAAAAGGAAAAGAGGATTTCAGACAATCCATCCCTGCTCCACTAGGCTGATGAAACAACGTCCCCAGAGGTGGAGATGCTCCCACAGGCTCTACTCAGGCTGTTAATCAAACTGTTAGCGGTCCCACTGTGGCTGACCTGCTCCAGATAAAACAAACGCCCTGCAAAAAAACATTTGCTCGAGCTCAGACGGTGCTGGAATGCATGAAGCCAAAGGAATGTCTTATGCACGGCAGCCTAGAAGTGTCATTCCTCAACACATCATGTGGCTTTTGTTCCACTGTGCTCTCCTAACTCTGGTGTTGTCTTATCCTGAGTCCTGCTGATTTTATTTTACTCTACCCTTACTGATGTTGGGATCACAGCTGGAAAACTCCGCCTGCAACAGCCCAGAAACAGCATAAAAACAGTCTTAATTACCCTCTGGAGGGCATCTAGAGTACGTTAACAGTTCATTGGGACTTTCTGACATCATGACCTGCCAGCTCTGTGCTTGTTGGCTTGCAGAATACTTAGCTTGGCAGGACAGACGAGACACCGTTCCTTCTGACTTAGACTCCACAAGGGGATTATTTTGTAATGTAGAGGAGAGGTGTGGGTGGTGTTATCTCCTCTGAGTGGGGTAACCAGCCTCAGTGCGACACATTTAAAGTCCTTTTCTTGTCGTCTGCTGCTTTTAATTCCTTTTACCAGTAGATGTCCCTCAGGAGCCAAGCTACAGCAACACGCCTTTTAGACTGTGGATGAAGCTCATAGTACAGCAGTGATATCATACTAAAACTAGAAGGGAGGACACCGCATTGTACAGACACACACTTATCTATTTTATTACACTGCAAACAACAATACACTTTCTCTTGAAACAGGTGCTCTTTGTCATTTGCTGCTTTATGTTGTTTCTGATTGTAAACCTTTTTCCAAGTGCAGACCCCGGTTATAATTGGATTGAAAAACTAAAAGGCTATGATTTGGAGGGGGCTGCCTGTGATCATATTTTGAGAAGGGTTCAGATGTAGCCTTACAGACTACATGACAACCCCACCTCAGTACACAGACACAACCCCCCGAACTCCCCTCTTAATCCTGACCATGTGTAAACCTAAGTATTGAGGATTTATTGGGTAGTACGTGTCCTGAAGCTACTGTGAGTCTGCAGCAAGACCTCCGGGAGGATTTCATTACTGTCAAAATCACTTCTACTAGGAGGTCAAAAGGTCCTACACACACTTATTGGAACCAGATTTGTCTCAACAACTAATACACTTGTAATCCAACTGCTGGGGTCGTACATCTGTACATTTTGAGTGTTGACACAGTCACTAAATCCTCCACCACCACCTTGCACTGATGATGGATTGTTTAAAGTTTATGCTACAAAAAGACAGGAGTTAAATGCATCTCTGTACGTCTCTTTACATCCGTCCTCTAGTAAATGGACTGTATCAGATTAGGGCTGATCCATCCGGCCAAAACAAAGATCATATGATGACCTTTTGAGAACGCATCACAATCTGCGATCTGAATCACATTTTCCTCACTTCTCACTACTGTAAGGTGAGTTAGAACCAAATATAACAGATTTTCCTCTGCTTTAGTTTGGGCTATGTGTGACGGCTCTGTTTTAAATCAGACTAGGACTTTGCGTTTTTCATAATCGTGGCATTTTTACAATATTTACAGTATATAAATGATGTAAACTCTCCCTAATCCACATTTTCTTGTACATATGGCAGCAGTTTTTATTGATTACCAAGACTGTGACAGCTGAATTTATTCCTGTTAAGTTGTATAGTGAATCAAATACATTTTACACCGACTATGACAGCAGCTTGAGAGTTACATCAGATTCACAGCAGAGTTCAGAATTCAGACCTGCAGCTTACAGGCTGACTTTGGTCATTCAGAAATTCTTTGTAGGGATGTCCCAATCTGTTTTATCCATGAGATTGGGCTGATCCAGGTCTGGTTCTGGGGGGGTAAACATATCCTGCTCCCTCAACTTAAAGTTTCTGAAGGTAGGGAAAAGGTGAATTAGCTGCACAACAACAGGAGGCTTCGAGGAATGAGTAAAACATCTATAGTTTTCGCTTTCACTTTATGATCCAGTAGTGATGCACCAGTTTGTTTTTTTTTCAACCTGTGGGGCTTTTGTGGAATCATTTGGCTTGACCCAACCTGCCCGCAAATGAACTGACATTCTTTTGATCTGCCCCAATGTGACCCGTGAGTAACCTGGTGATCCGCACATCATGAACGTAAGGCAAAGAACGCAGCCCTTTATAATACCTAGACGTATCTGTCCATAGACGCACTATAGCAGTGGTAAAAACTGGCCTGGGCGAAGGTTCTAATTTGTCACACAGTATGAATAGGGAAAAAAATATTTTAAAAAAAATTATTAAGAGTCAAAGGTGTCAAACTTGCTTTAGTTCAGGTTCCACCTTCAGCCCAATTAGAATAGAATACTTTATTCATCCCACCCTGGGGAAATTTCAGTTACAGCAGTATAATAAAATGCAGAATTCGTCTATATAAATAGCAGAGACAGGAAGAAAAGAAAAAGAAAGAACAGATTGTGATCTCAAGTAAAATCATAGTATAATAACCTGTAACTAATGACTCCAAGTTAAAAATCAAAATTCCACTGTAAAAAAAAGTCGTTATCAGAGTGGTATCGACAAAACTAAGTAAAAAAAAAAATCAGATCAGAAGCAAAAAAATCCAAATCCGGATATCACTAATTTCTTGTCAAATTCTAGAAGTTAACACACACTAAAATGCCTTATGAGAAAGTTTTGAGGTTGCTTTTACATATTTTTTTTTATTGACACATCTGCATGATCCCTATGAAAACTACATTTTGGGATTGACCAGGATGGATAGGATCAGGAATGAGTAGATCAGAGGACATGTCCAGAGGAGAGAGAGGGAATATATTGGTGGAAGGATGGAGAGTGTGGAACTGCCAGGTAGGAGGCCTAGAGGAGGAGTAAAGAGGAGGTTCATGGATATAGTGAAAGAAGACATGAAGGTAGTCGGTGTGAGACAAGAGGATGTAGAAGACAGGGTTACATGGAGGCAAATGACGCAGAGCAAGAGGAAGAGGACCGACCCAGATGGGCTGTGTACAGACAACAACACAACACCTTTTACACATGCTTGGATAAACTAAATGTACAACAAATTCTTCTTCTTTTGAGTTTTAGCTGCTAGCTGCTATGGCGCGTGGTTGGACAATCATAATGTCATTTGTGGGCTGAGTTGGCTGTCCCTGGATAGGAACGCCCCCTCATTAAATTTCTCCCCCATATTACGTCATATGGGCAGTGAAATCAAAACGGCTCAACCAGAGCTTCTGACAAATTCATTGTAGTAATTCACAGAAAATAGCGGGTAAATTTTTTCCAGACTTGGACTGTTTATAAGACTAGACGAGACCCAAACAGGAGCAACATTAACTCAAAAAATGACTTTTGCACAATATGGCCCCTTTAAGAAGGTCTCAAATGTGTTTCTAGTTTTGAAGTAAAGCAAATTAATTTAGTAAAAGCTCAAAACTTATTAATAATTAGTTTCCTGCCATAAACTACCTGGAAGAGTAGAGTGTTGGTCATACAGAGTTAGTTATCTGATGAGACCACCTCAGAGTTTGGCATCAGATGCTTTAATCTAATGCTTCTAACACCTTTTCAATATAATTTTAACGAGTTTTTGTATGAATAATCATTTTCTATCCAGGCACTGCAGGAAAAGAAGCTAAAAATACTAACTGGCACATATGTTCCTACGCAGAGGAAGGTTTTACATAGGAAAATAATTATTACTAGAGCAACTAAGGGTTAATCTGCATTTTGTGAACAGGTTAACTACAAGTATGAAGGACAATACAATTAAAATGGATAAATTAAACTAGATGAATGCCTGTGTCTAATCTAAGACTTAAAATGTCTACTATAACCGAATTAAGATATTTTTAGGTCCTGTAGACATGCTAGACAAACTAAATGTTCTAAAAATTGCACTGCATTGTTAACTTTATATCCCTCAGTCAAATCCTGTTTCTTTTTGTCCTCTTACGCGTGTCATTATTCTTGAAGGGCCACTGTGGAATAAAATAAGTTAAAAGTTGGCTGATCCCACATTTTGCAGGTCAGGAAACAGGAAGAGGAAATAGGACATTAGTCATGATGTACAATGAGGGGGATTCCAACTCTGCACAGGAAGGTGCTGCTGGCCCATTTCCTGTTGTTGCCCACTTTATAACAATGTAAAAAGACCCTTTTGCTTACAATACACACTTATTCCCATCTGTCCAAATGGCACGTGGTTCTCAAGCATCGAGGCCAACAGGGTCACATGTTCAACAACACAGCAGCAGATGAAAGTGTGCCACATCAATACACATGTGACGAGTGTTTCGCTTTACTCAATCATCACCAAATGGAACAAAACGTACCTGTTTGCCATCGACTTCAATGTCAGCGATGTAGTTCTCAAACACTGTGGGGACATAGACCTCTGGGAACTGGTCCTTACTGAAGACGATGAGCAGACAGGTCTTCCCACATGCACCATCTCCAACTATCACCAACTTCTTCCTGATGGCTGCCATCTGCAGAGAGAACACACTATTCTTTAGACTTAATGCAAGTCCTTTCCTGTTGAGAGCTAAGACTTTTTACATGAGGTGAGTGTTAGAATAGAAATAGAGTAGGAACGAGGAAAAAAAAAAAAAAAAAAAGAGTTGATCGAAGTGCGTTTTAGAGCCGCGCCCTCTTCCCTTTCCTGGGCTGTGTCTTGTGTGTGAGGTGAAAAACAGGCTGAGGCTTCAGCTCTGGAAAAGCAGTAGGAGGGAAGGGAACAGGAGGAGCTGCCACAGTTTTACACAGGACCAGGAAGCAGTTGTTTTACATGCACAGGCTTTGTCACAACCACATGAAACGATCTCTAAATGTGCCACGTCTACTTCCCTGCAGGTGATTTACAGATCCACTAGTTTTTACTTGACACTTCAGATGCACACTATTCTGTCCTATCATCCTTAGTTGGCCTCCTCAAATGTGTGTATAGATGTGAAACATGGCCAGAGAGAGATATGGATACATACTTAAACATACACAAATCAATGGCATCTCCCACAAGCTGACAATAATGGACAGAAGGCAGATGATGATGAGATAACAGACTGGCTGCCTGCCAGCTGCATCAGCTTCCACAGATCGCAACACAATCCCAACTCATCTCCTTTTTCCTTACTTAGAATTTTGAGTGCCCACCACTGGTTCGTGGCCCTTCATAATAAAGCCAGAATAAGGTAGGGGTTACAATCTCTACCCAAAGAAAGGTTACAATATAACTGCACTGTGCCATTACAATCCTTCTACAGAGTGACAGCAGCAGTGCTTGAGGAATAAGAAGTAATGACAAAAAGTAGAGTGGTGTTTGACACTTTCAAGAACTTTGTGTTTCCTTATTCAAAGACTTAGTGTCATAAAATAAAAACACCAGACTAACCAGGAAACAGCAGATGCAATGCAAAGAAGTTAACTTGATCTCACTCTGCTCTGGACTGGACTGCCTACTGATATAACCTGCTCTCCCTAAAATCCTGGTGCAGTCACTTTTGTAGAACATGACAGTGAAGAATAAATGATATAAATATTTACATTACAACCAAATACTACAACAGAAAGCCACTCAATAAAGAAACTACCCAAAACATTCAGAAGATCAGCTACACTGCTTACATAAGTCAGACTTTATGAAAACATGTGAATCTCAGAACGGATTAGACTGCACTGAAATATTAATGTGGAATATTAAACATAGAAACATATTAAATATTTTCTATCAAGTTCGATGCATTTATAGTTACTCATAAAACTGTTGTACACCTGTTTTCACAGGATCACAAGTAAAAATCCCCTGCCGCTCCTCACTTGTAAAAGAAAGTAAAATAAGAGCAGAAATATATTTTTTTCTCCTTATTTTTATTCTATGTGATGATGAAATCTGCATATCAGTTACTTTCTCTGAAATGGTCTGTGGGTGGGCTGTAAAGACCTTTAGGATAAATGCTTCATAGAAACTAAAACTGCTTAAATTCTTAGAGACAGTACACAGAGTGACCAAAACAACAACTCGTCATATGGCAAAACCCTGGGTGATGCACTGTTACAGTCGAGGGAGTCTGCAGAAACAACAGGACGACCCTGCTGTGTGATTCAACCACTAAAAATGCATCTGTACACGTCCCCCCTTTAGCTTCTCTTAGCTTGTACTGGCCTCAAAGCTTCTCTTACTGTAACATCAGTCCCTTTCACAAGAATAAAAGACAACTGTTCAGTTTGCTTTTCTCTCCCACACATTAAATCAGGCCAGGGTGTTGTCAGTTTGTCTCTGGAGAGAGCCACCTGTTCTGTGTGATAGCAGGCTGCTGCTACTCCATACATCATACTGTCACTGCCAGAGGGAAGACACACACTCACGTGACTGGTAGCTACAGTGCAGCCCCAGAAAGCTTCAGAAAAATGGGGCTAGTCTTTCAGATCGTGTACTGTGATAAAATAATGCAGCTTATTGATGACGATAACTCTCACAGCATGCTGCCTACTGTGACAGCAGCTGCACATGGCGCTGAGTGAGGATAATGGCCCCTTTCCTTTGCATTAATGTGTGTGAGCACTGTGCAAGTTCAAGGACAGAAACAGGGATTTATCAAAAAGATTCGCACAAAATGGAGTTGAAAAAAAAATGTTGCGATCACATGCTAGTAGAAATTTTAATTATGACCATTCTTCAGATCATTTTTATTCTATTTTTCTTTTAAAACTGTGACCGCTTTACAAGTAGCACCATGTAAATATGACAACTGATATATTTGACCAACTTTAAATTCATTTTGTAATTGATTTCAAGAGCCATCCTAGCAATACTACAACTCTTAACTGAAAATGTTGGTTCTTTATGTACCTAGAACGATTCAGTGAGGGTGGCTTCTTCGATCTAAAGACTTTTCTGTCATATTCTACAATACACTGAGCATCTTGGATTCAGAATTTCTGGTCAAGTAAAATGAGAATTTACAGATTTTTCATTAAAACATTCACTTTGCCTGGCTGAGGTTATAAACTGCATCATTTCACCAATATTCATTAAAAAAAAACAAAACAATCAGCATAAACCACCTCACTTTCCAAACAGTCGTGATCAACTCATCAATATCTGCATCTCTTCATGTGCAATAATTCTGCAGGTGATTCACAGTGAAATCAAACAGAGTAAGTCCTCTGTTAAGCACTAGTAGCTCAGGTTAGCAGCTCAGCTCAGACACTGAACTTGTGAGAGCAGCAGGTCTGTCTTTTTTCTCTTTCCTTGCTCTGCTGCTTACTTCATTTCCTTTCATTCTTTAAATAACTTCCTGCTAGGACATAAACGGCAGGAAGGAACATGAATCCTCCTCCTGGGTTGTCTTCTCCCCTCAGGTCACTTCAAATGATCTTTATTAATACAAGGAGGAGTACAACCAGTCCGACCTCTTCTCTCTCAGCACTGCATATGTCTTTGGGTCCACTGTTGGATCTCCATGTTTGTTCTAACACGTGCCTGCTAGAGGAAAGCTAGGAGACTAGCTGAGAGTTGACACCTCCCCCATAGCGAGGGACAGGTAATGATTTAGACTATGTGCCTTTGCGTTTAAGGACGTTTTCACACTGGGTATCTGAGTATGTTGGACCTCTAAAGTCTGCTTAATTTTATCAATGTGAATGGAAACGTTCCATGCATGAGTTCCGTACCCGAATCCAGCTGAGAAGGTAGTCCTGGGTACAGACTCCGTGGATTTCAGTAGGGAACATTGCCGTGTGAAAGCGATGTGTACCAAAGACCGGAAATTACCTAATCACCACAAGACCCTAGACAGCGCTCCTCTTGTCTCCTGAAAAAAGCCTTGGATGCATGTGGCACAGGCTTGTCTTATCAACCAAATCACTTGGTGATATAAAGGACAATGAAGGTCGCTCTTCTTCTTTTTACCTCAAAAAGGCCAACACAACAGTCGCTCGGTTGATGTCATAAGGGTTTGTCACTTTCACATTTGCTGGATAGCTACAGAATTCCTTCCACACCACCACTAACTGTTTCGGCCTTGTAACACCCACTCGTTCTCGGGCACAGGCCATGGTACATGCTTGTGAATGCAACATCTACAGGAAAAGTAAGTTTGTATCCAGGTACAGAACAGATCTGGATACCCAATCTGAAAACGCTCCAAGTTCTGTTGGGTGCGATATTTTATAAACTATAGTAGATCTAAAGCCATCATGCTTTAAGACATGTTTTATTGCTCAAAATGACAACTGGTTCTCTAATCAGAATATAGCAGATACGGCATAAATCTTCCCAGAAGCTTCATTACAATCCACTTTTGTGCTATGACAGTTTCATATATTCAACAATCAATAATTAAGTTTGACCTGGATTTTAGCAGCAAGTGAGTCTCAACATCTTGAAGGAAAGATGAAAAAAAAAAATGTTCAACTGCACTACATTAATGATTAAATTAAGATGAGTCAACAAGCTGTGGACGCATTGGGGCAAGACTATTTGTGGCATGATTAAATATTAATCTGTGATAATCCTCAATCATTCAATTATTCTACAAAAGATTTGTTTGTGTCGCCCTCTAACATATATTTATTCCCAATTTTGGCTGTTAACCAGTCGTCGCTTTTCCACTGACCCTTAAATTGTGTGAATATACCTTGCGCATAAAAAAGAAAAAAAAACTTTTGGAAAAATGACTAAAAACTCTTTTTTTTTTGCACTGGCAAGAAGTGTTTTTTTTTTTGGGCATTGCACAAACAGTTTATCATGCAAAACTGCAACGGAAAGACTTTTTTACGCAACTAGAGTTATGTGAACAAAAACAACAATACAGAAGTTGACAGATGTTACAACAAGCGACAAAGAAAAGTTTTAAAAGAAACATGGCGCGGTATGTGTGGACACACCAGGAAATGGAATCATTTTTCATTTAGTATAGAATAGGGGGACAATATATAATAATAATAATAATTAATATATCTGTAAATCAACAAAATATTTACATTTGTCACCATGTTCATGGCATAGCTAACTTCTCGTGTCATCTAGTGATAAATAAACTAATCATTGCATTTGTGATTTAGCTAATGGAAAAATCGACATTACATACTTCAGTTTTTTTATACATTTAGTAAATATCGGTAAAGTTTTGTGCATATGTCCAATGGAAAAGTGACTATTGGCAATTTAGTCTGCTGAGCGTTATCGAATTATCAAAAAATTGTCTAGATATCAATATGCAATAAAAATCATTGGTTGTAGCTCTGTATTACACACTGATCTTAATGTAACGTGCTGTAAAACGGGGGCTGTAAGAGACTGCATGTTTGCACGTGTTCGAAGGAAAATACTCGTGTCTTGCGTAATGTTTGTTCCTGAGTAGGGTACTAAAGGACAAAGTTCTCAGTCTGCAGCATAATCACCTTTCTCACTCATTTCTCCCAGGCTGGTTTGGAGTCACATCGACAACAGTTAACACTATAGTCAGACTTCGACTTGTTCATTTACACAGATAACGACTACAACACAACACTGCAGACTCAAAGTACTTAAGACGTCAACCTTAGACTCAGAGTACAGCAGATCAAAATCAATGAGCCAATACAAACCATAATTAAACATGACCAAACATTTTCTGACACCTTTATATTTAGCTTTATAGCACCTGGTGTGTGCCACAACTTTTCTTGTTCATTCCGAGACAGATCTCCCCCTCCATTATTCTATTTCAAATTGTCAAATCACAGTGACAGAAACAGCAGACCGTGTTTGAGAAAGGAAGGTTCAGAGCTGCTTTAGTTTAAGTAAAATGTACCTTTGAACCACTCGAAAACAGATAACAGCAGTGGGACTTATTTTGTTCAAGTGTATTGAAATATTTTTATTGTAATATGCAAGCTTTCCAGAAAGACACTAGTAACCAATATCATTGCTTCAAAAAAGGAATAAAAAAAAACAAAACAAAAAAAAACCCATACACATACTTAAATGTTAGTGCTGTTGTACTTTACTTGCCTTGCTGGTGGTGACTAAGTAACTGTTTGCAGTGAATTACACCTGTTTAAATGACCAAGATTGCTGCTAATGCCCCTGTCTATTTTATGTTTGTGTAATATTTTTTTTTACTGTGCTTTATTGTTTGCTTCTGGTGAATACTTATATAACTACTGCATGACAAATCACCCTTCAAGGGACAAATAATAAAGTTCAAGTTTTGCACGCATTACTAACTGTGCAGCTCTAATTCCTACCTTCTGCCAATATTTAGGCATACTATATGACTAGATAAGAGACATGTACGGACAGGACCCTCCACGAAATATTCAAGCTCTTGTGCTACACTTATATTGCAATGTCAGCCTGAACATCTAATAAGTGACAAAGGACTGCCTTCACTTCATTTACATTCATGTCCTTAAGAAAACAAAGCCTGTACTTGATTTCAAAAGAATCTACAGACACCTGAAGGTCTAGCCTGGTCAGTCATCCACTTTTCTCAGTGCATTCAATACTGAGAAAACAGTCTGGAATTAGGCACAGTCACTGTGAAATATGACCAATCTATTTTATACGAGACCAGTCACAAGTCTAGGGGGGTGCGTGTCATACTCACTTAGTTCTTTTTGTCGCGAGTCAAAGTCAGTTCCAAGTCCACAAATCTCTTTACAACTGTTGTCAGTTGTTTGATTCAAAAATAAGGACTGAATTATAGATTACTTCCTGTATTCTTAAGTTCCTCTGACAAAAGCGTCATGTCCGTCTTAACTGCAATTGTTTCACTCTGTACCTGTTTGTCCTGACACACTGACATTGCAATTTTTTTAAACCGTGCAATATGAAAAAATATTCAGGAGTACATAATAGACGTTTGGTGCCAATGTAAATGATCAGACTAATTAGTTGTGTTACATCTTGTTGTGGCAAAAGGTGCAAGGTACAATCAACACAGAACACGTGTTTCAATGCCGTCCTTCTTGGAGCCGAAATAATAACAGATAACCAACGTTGCTTTTCTTTATGGCACCAAGTCTTCATTTACAGTGATTTTCTCTTGTTCGTTGCTCATCTATTAATACCGTTACCAGAAACTCACTCTGATTAAGAACGATTGTGGTTGGTTGATCTCTGCACACAGTGTATGCCAGCTACCTGTGAAATTAGAACACGTGGCATTCATTTGCCTCTTACATTGCAGAACCTGTGATGTGACTACTGCGCACACATACGTCATAATGTCAATGCTCAAACAATACATGGCGCAGCTCTAGTTAGTCCGGCTTTCATATTTGGTGTCAAGCCCCGTGATTCCAGACAGATTTCTCATTGAGAAACATGGATGCCTGGGCAGGCTACTGAACGTCCCCCCTGAATCAGACGTTAATCTAATTGAGTCAGTTCGGAAACATCTAGCAAAAATAGCACAAATTATTAAGCCATGTAAATAACGGTAATAACAGCAACTAGTGTGTATTTTACCATACAAAAACATTTGTGTGATTTTGTAAGTAACCAATTTAAGTCATACCAATGTTTTTTGGGGGGTTTTTTTTGGCTCTTAAGGGTCAGCTGTTTTCATTGGAAGATACTCATATTTACATTCACAATAATATGTCACTGTTATTCCAACAACATTCATAATTTGTATTTTAAGGTATGTTATGTAAGCCCCATATTGCATGTGGATTGAAATACAGCCTTATTCCAAATGTTGCATTTTCAAATTAGGATGAGGGATATTCTGATATTACTCCGGTTTAGGGAATATTTGGACATGGATTCAGTACATTTCCAAAACACTTGTTAGTTTGGGTTTTCTGCACTACTGCCTCATGCCTGTTTATTGTCAGCTATGCGTGTTTTACAAGGAGAACGCCTACATACTTGAACGCATTATGAAAGACTTGAATATCAACAGGTTTCTGGATATTGACCTTTTCAAGAAGCAATAAAACAGAACATGGAGGCTGCAGCCGCACAGGCAATGTCAGAACTTAAGTACAAGTATACAATATTCATTTTTATTGGCCATGTACACAGCTTAAAGGGAACATTGTCTTTTATAGAATAAGGAAAACATCGTTACTGACCTCGGTAAATGAAGAGTAGAAGTAAATTCAAAACAAAGTCAAGACTCTGCTCAAGCTGTTGTTCCCTTTGTGTTTACCTTTCCTCAGTGAGACAAACTGCTCTGACGGGAAGTCCCAAATTAACTTTGAGCCATTTGCACAGTTACAGTACGGTTGCAGGTAATGTATGAGCAAAAATGCCTAAGCTGGTAAAGACCACAATCCATTCAGTGTAGCAGGTATCGGCACACTGATTGGGCAAAGCAGCAAAATGCATTCCAGATGATGATTAATATCGGGTCACTGACTGCTCAAACACAACGCAGTGTGACTGTGTAAAAATGTGGGAGGACATAAGCTATGAGGAATGTCTCACCCACTTCCAAACACCCCTCACCCTCTTCTTCTAAAACTTCCCGGACAGTTTGTATTGCTTTCTCTCCTGACTGAAATATTGAGGACACTAGACATAGAACCCACTCAACAAAAAGCCCACGCAATCATAAAAAAAAAAAAAAAAAAACAGCTTCAATTAAATATTCATTTTAAACTTTTAGCCAACCAACTTACAAGCACCCAAAATTTTTAAATGTTCTACTGAAGTAGACATTAAATAAATTCAGGACCATTTAACTACCACACAAACATTGATATAGAAGAAAATTACAAAAATGATCAATCAGAAAGGAGTAGCTAGTTTGTCCATTCAGAATGTGTTTTGTCATTAAAACTAAAATGTGACTCTACTGTTAAGCCCACTGCATATTTGTAGACTTATAATTTATTTAGTTGCAACCTTTAACCATTTTTAAATATATCTTTAAATAATGAGAATTTCTTTATGCAGCACTATTATCTTAAAGGAACTTAAAGGTCAATACACTTAAGTCTGTGTTCCGATTATAAAGCTGTTATTAGACATTAAGGATAGAACTAACATTACTTTTGTCAATAAATCTGTTGTTTATTCATATCAATCACATGAAAAACAAAAAATTTAAGTATTTCCAAAAGCTCCAGGTGACGTCTTCATATCTGGCTTTAGTCCAACATTCAAAGTCAGCTTACTTAGAGGACGAAAATCAAGAAGCAAAATTTTGACATACAAAGAAAATAAAAATGTATAGCAATTATGAAAATCATTGTCATATTAACCTCCTGAGACCCAGGACAGTATAAGTTTTGGCTTTTTAAAATTAAATAATTGCATATATTGGAAACATCATGATGCAACAGATTTTTCAGCTGCATTTTTAAAAGGAACATCCTTATGGAACATCCTTTACAGTGTTTGTTTTTTTTTTTTTTTGGTAAGCTGTGAAACCCATATCTAGGTCTTAGGAGGTTAATAGGCCACAGCCAATTGTTCCATTCTGTATCAGGTATGGATGCACCAATAGCCTACATTGAATCCTGGGTTCAGTTCAAGCCTTGTGTTTGTGTTCATGAATTTTTTATGGAGGTGAATGTCAAAATAACTATGATGGTTGTTGACAAGTAGTCAGGTGACACATGTAGCTTTTAAGACAATACAATAGGTGTGATTTACTAACTGGTAACAGGATGGTTGTAATTAATTTTGGGTAGAAAACTGATTTAATCTATTGTTAACTGTGATGTGAAAAATCTGTCTTATTCCATTATTCATGTAATGGATACTCGACAGACTGACCATGCAACAGGTTGACGACTTGGAAGATACTGATACTGAACCATGCCCAACAGCATGGACGTTTGCATCATGAATCCTCTCTTAGTTTCTGAACAGTAACAGTGCTAACACCAGAACAGACAGATTTAAAGTAACAACAAAGTCACCTCCTGGAAAAACACCACTCAGAATTGTTCAACCTACACACTGTGCTTGACTTTAAGACAGGCTTGACAAGAAGTTAAAGTCGAGTTACAATTTTCAAGGTTAAATTCAACTTGAAACGAGAACTGCCTGCTCAGGATCCAGGCCAGGGAGGCAGCTAAAGTCAGAGAACCTAGCAGGAGCCCAAAATAGGACAGAGCCATTGAGACTCCCCCAGCCCAATTTATCACAGTGCACAGCTTAGCTCAGAGCAGAGGACGAAAGAGAGAAATATCACAGAGAAATTATCCCTTCATCCGCCCCTGAGCCTTCGCTGCGGTTCAAACACACAGCGCAGTCGGCCAGATGGAGGGAAGGAAGGATGCAGCGTGGTAGTCGTAGGGAGAGCAAAAGTAGAACATCAGACAGCAACAGATATGCAGAAACTTAAAACATACCAGAGTGTAGCAAGTAAGACTTTGATTTATATTACATAAGTATGAAATAAATAAACAAATGAATTAGTCATGGAGTAACTTGAGAAGGGAGCTAATCAGGATTTGGTTTGAAAAGATGAATGTATCGCTGCTCCCCAAGACTGCTGTATAAAAAGTGGATGGATACAACTAAAGAACCCAAAAACTATGGAGCTGACTTAATTGTACCATTCGTTTTCCTCACAATCCTCACATTTTTTCATTATGTCCTCCTTTGCTTCCCTCTGCCCTAACCCCTTCTCCCTCTTGTTTCTCATCCTTTTCTTTGCTCACTCTCTGTCTGCTTGTGTTGCAGTGTGATGTCACCATCAGGGAGCTAATGTTCCGTATCCTTAGGGTGCTGCATTCCTGCTCTCCCACTGACATACACAGCACAAATGAAAGCAAAAGCTGACATGCACATGCACACGCCCTGGATGGAGTCACCGCCGCCACCAGTATGTTTTTTAGGGCACTGCTGCTCATGTAACTCAGAAAAAATGTTAAGCTCCGCAATTTGTCCTTTTAAGGACTTCCTGGAGCTGCAAGCGCCGAGATCCAAACAGGAAACTGTCCCAAAGATTTTTTTTCCCAGAGGATTTTCTTGTCTGCATGCTGCCTGTGCGTGATAGAGCGCACAGCTTTCGGACTCAATTTTCCATGTAGACATGTTTGTCAGTAGCCAGGCTAAACTCAACACTTCAGTATGTTCAACAAGTAAAGAGGACTGCAGTCGTATTAGTTTTCAGAACAACCTCCCTAGACCACACTACTGATGGAAAGTTGCCAGTGCTAATCTATTGTCTTTACACACCTATAGGCTAGTTTATCGGTACACAAAAACACAGCTCTGCAGAGAATAGGACTGCAAGCAGGGCTGTGAGATATGAACATCTATTGAAAACAAGTATGAGGATGAAACAAGTGTAGGCTAACTAGCCTACATGGTGTAAATTAGCTTTCTATGATATTAATAAAAAAAAACAAATGCTCAGTATCAGTGGTCAGATGGCACCGAAATCCTGATCTGCAACAAGCCAAGAGAGCACAGCAATACATTAGTGTTCTGTCTAGTCTGCTTGACCCACAAAGAACAACAAGAAGGCCAGCCTGTTGTATTATTGCAGAAACACAGTGGCTGACCGCCTTCTTCTACCCTAGATCTGTGAAATGTTTTGCCGTTAGGTAAATGTTTGTGATGGTCTGACGATAAAGGATTCAAAATCACAATTATGAATCTGGTTTCTTCAGCTTTAACTTAACTCAACTCAGTCTTTAGATTTAAAAACATAATGACTTGATATTTATATTGATAATTATCAATAATGAGGTGGCAAATTTGCATTAAGGCAACACAAAAATGGAAGGGACTAAACTTGGCACAGAATGGGGTAATTTGGGTCGGTCAAACTTCCATGGTCTCTGTATGTTACTATGTTGAGTGTAGAGGTAGATATATCGGCTGATATATTGGGCATCAGCCTTTTCTTAAATGCCAATATTAGATCAGAAATTTTAAAAAAAAATGTAATAAGATACTTGATCGGGCATCTGTCTGGGCAGCACCTGAAGTTCAATAAATGTTTAAAAAGTACTATGTGTATATGTATTAACGATCTCATTTATATTGCTGTATAAAATTGTAATTATTTGAGTGTTTCAATTGTATTTTATGGTCAATGTGCTTAAAAAAAAACAAAAAAAAACCGCCTCAAATATCGGCCTCAAAAATCAGTTGTAGAGATAGTGTCCGACGACTGACTAAATTCTTAAAAATCAGTATCAGCCTTAGAAAAACCCAGGTCAGTCAACCTCTATTTGAGTGTCTTTAATGGCTGAGTGGATCAAGCACAGGTGGAAAATCCTTACCATGTAGTACAGTAAAGTGAATCTTGAATGGATATGGTTTTGGGTCATATATTAAGAACAAAAGCATACCCTCCAACAGAGGAGGCAATGGACAACTGATATTTTAATACAAGGTTGTATGACAATTTTACTGAAAGCCATAGTTAAATAAGAGTATGTACTTTCTGTCAAGAGCGTAATTCAAAATGTGGTAAGAAATAAGCCTTTCCGTGGATAAACTATTCAATAAATTTACATTAAATATGCTGTGCCATCATTGTCTCGATATAAAAAGGACCTAATCCCGGACATGACATTTTGGCCGCCCCACCCATCCATAAAAGTGGCACAAACTACAAGGGCAATACTGATCTACCCAAGGACTTGCTCCTAAATTTATGTCCGCCATCTATGAAATTCAGCCCAGCATGTACAAAGAACAAAGACTAAAACACTAAATAGTAGGTCAATGGTAAAGAAGCTGCCAAGGGAAACAAAATGAGACAACACTGGAGCAAACTGCCCTCTGGCTGTCCAGAGTATTCGTGAAGCTTTAGGTTCATAACAGTGTTCCATATAGGCTGTCAAAAAGATCTTAGGAGCTATTCAGCTGTCAACAAAGATGACCTCAATACTGGAGGAAGAGAATGAGAAACACAATGTTAATGTCATGTTCTACAAAATGTTTTTAAAGTACAAAACATTCTACAGTTTGAACAACTCAGGTATTTTTTGTTTTCATGCGATGATTAGTAAAGTGACAAAAAGAAATGTTTCTGTATCTATTATAATAATTGATTGATCCAATGAATTCGTTCAAGCAAAAATACCAAACCACTGACACCGTCAGCCTTTAAATGTCAGCATTTGCTCTTTGGCCTCATGTGAGTCAATTAAGCCTCTTTGGATTTTGCTGAAGCCAGCATTTTGACAATGTCACTTCAATAAAATAAGAGGAACCATCACGATTGTTTTTTTTTTTTTACATTTACATAAAAACAAGAATAAAAAACAAACAAAAAACATTTGTCAGTGAATTGAGAGTTGCAGCTTTAAAAAAAGAAAAAAATTAACAGTGTGCTATGTAACATTAGCATATTTGAGCTGGAGTCTGTGTTTTGGAACTGGCTGTTTGTTGACATTCATGAACTCAACGTCTGACAGAAGCGAGTGTTGCAGCTGTAGAGGAGCACAAGAGGCATCCATACATTCATGAACAAGCCAAAGGAATTTATTGGGTTCTCTACATAGACATCAGTGCACAGGCTGTTCTCATGGATAAAGGCGACCAGGATGGAGGGGAAAAAAACTCCTTTTTAAAGGTATATTATGATTCAAATGATTCATTCACTGATTTCCCCAACCGATAATCCTCAAGGGGGTTGCAGGGGGTACCAGAGTCTCTCCTGGACACCAAAGGCATAAAGGTGAAGTACACCCAAACATGACATATAGAGTAGAGGAGATGAGCAACCATCCTAACGTACAGGAAATGTATATTGACCAATAACCCTATTATTGTGTGTCTCTGGACTGTGAGGGGTTCACAAATTGTTAATATACAAGTTTGAATTAATTCATGAATGTTTGTTCTCATATGTTACATGCTGCACTTACATAAGTTGAGCTTATGCTTCATAGCCCAAAGATTGCCAAACTACTTATTGTGTCCAAACGGTAAGTTAAAATTCAATCCAAGTGATCTCAAAACCATATTTATTTAATAGAAACAATAACCATCAGACACATAAAGAGGCAAAACTGGGCGATATGGGGAAAAAAATCATATCACATTTTTTTCCATATCAGACAATATCAATAAGTATCACAATATAAATCAAATCACTATTTTTGTCAAGCTTCTACTCATAACTTATGTGTGAAGGCATCAGGAGGTTATTTTGATTTAAATACGACTTCTTTTCTGTCAGAGGTTGACAACATGACATATGTCAAGTATGAACATTATACAACTGTTTCAGATAAATAAAAAACAGGTGTACATATCTAAAACTAAACTAAAGGTCTGACCAGTAGGTAAAAGGTTTCAAGTTTTAAAAGAGAACACAAACAAAACAGATCATTAAATTTGTTGGTTAACTCCAAATAAATAAAATCTTCATTCCAAAAGATTCATATGGAAAGGCGAGTGTTTGTGTTCTTCACATAGGCTATGTATATTTGTTGGGTACAGATCCATATTGTATCGAAGGCCCCAAACTGAAACACTTCAGTACAAACAAGTGCACCGTTACACCCCTACTTTTCAGTAACCTGGTTGCCCGAGATCTTGGTCACATTTTCTCCCGAGGGACCACTCATTATCTCACGCTACAGCCCAAACATTAGTATGTGTGCTGCAGCTGCTCTTAGGCCTTTGCAATATAGCCTATTGTTGTTACTTCTGAAGAAATAATTATGAAGAGTTACCTTAAATATGTCAGTTTTAGGTCAAGTCTCTGAACTCTGACTTAGAGAGAGATACATGAGTGAAGTGTAGAAATGTTTCTAATTAATTATAAACTCTGGTGGGACAAATTAAGCCACCACAGTCTAGGACAATTAGTGGAAACTCTGCAGCGGTATACAACAACATGTCAATAGTGTTTACTTCATCTAGATATTGTCAATATTGTAATAATATTGGTTCAAAACAATGAGTTTCTAGTCAGATGACAAGTAGGAGAAGCTATCATACGCAGCCTCAGTCTCCAGAGAAAGCTAGTGGCGTTGTCTATAATTTGGTTGCAACTTGCATATATCTTATAGGACCTGCGACAATACAATTGTAATTCAGATGGTGAAACAGATGATGTTTTCTACATCACAAAATCACCCCCAAATACAAGGATATAAAATATAAAGAAGGAATATACCATCCTATTTCAGAGGCTAAAATATATACAAACATAACAATTGTGTGTAATATCTGACATTACAAATGATCAAAACTGATGTTTGTTGTTTTCTATTAACTGATCAACTCCTTTTACATTAAGTGGTGAATGCCATTACAATTCCTTCCCCCTCCCTGTGATCTTTGTACCACTTGTGTCCACTACCTGTGCAAACAGCTTGGTCAGCAGTCAGCTGTTTGGCTCCGATGACATCATACCTTCTCCTGTAGTAGCCACACACAAACACAAACCTATTTCCAATGCCAGCATGCACACACAGACACCCCAGGGGGATGTGGGGGTGATATTTCAGTGCCTTTTCTACCTAGGTGTCCCCTGCATCATCCTCCTCTCTCTCTGTGTATGTGTGTGTGTGTGTATGTGTGATAGTGCAGTGGCTGGTATGGGAGTAGTCCTGCTTGATGTATGAGGCAGTTTTGCAGGTTTCCCTTTGGCATCAGCATCGATTCACACCAAATACCGGCGGTGTGCTTTTGCTGTGGAGAACATGCCAAGACAAGGAAAGATCCTCTGTGAGACATGAGGGTCTGTGCTACAGCAGCGGAGGAGCAGAACAAGGGTGTGGTGACTCCGAGAAAGGAATTTCCTTGGGACAGGCTAATGTTTGGAACGGTGATTCACAGAAGGCTACTTATTCCAGTTATAATCAAACGTTAAGCTCGCATTATATGTGGTGTAAAACTGTTTTGGAGCATTTTACCCTCAAGAAGAAAACATATGATAGTATCACTTCCACATTTACTGGACAAACAGATTGACAGATTGAGAGATAAACTTTTACACAAACTACAGATCGTCTAAAGCTGCTCCACGGTCAAAGCCCAAAGATTAAATCACAAATACAGGTGAATTATGGGTAAATTAACATAAACAGGGCTGGGTTTGTGTGGTGGGAACGCCGAAATGATCCGTATTCTCGACAAAAGCTGCCCGAAGGAGGAAACAGGTGTCCGCCCCCAGTTAAAGCTACTTTTCCCTCAAATGTGCTTCGATAAAAACGGTACATATTCCGGTGGAAAACTTCGAAACAAGTAACAGGTTTCAACTCGCCGAGCCGCTGTTAGTATCCGTGTTATCAACGGCTCTACTTTCAGCTCCGCTACCGACCATAGTTTTCACTTCAGACACAAACTCGTCGTCGAAAAGCTCCACTGACACCGAGACGGGATTTAAAAGATCCTTACCTCTTCCTCTGTGTGCTTTCAGATGCCGTGGACCTCCGTGTTTCCCACCCGTTGTCGCCCTTCCCGTAGAGCGTTTGTAATCAGGGCGTGCGGTCGAGGACGCAGCCGATCCGACACTCAACTCAACAGTGGACCCGCCCACTGTGATGCGTTCACGGCTCGCTCACAAACCATGTATTCTAAAGCTCAGAGGTTTGGCTCAGAAATCCAGTTATTGCACAAAAGTCTTTGGCAGTCATTAGTTTTGTTGTTTTTGCAGGGTTGTAATGCGCTCTTGTGTTTCTTTCTAACAAGAAGAAACGTGTTCCCTGCATTGAAGCACGCGCGCGCACACACAACAACAACAAGTAAACAGCTTTTGCAAGTAAAGTATCTAGTGTGACCACATTTGGATTAAGACAATGTATTCATAATCTTTTGTGGTCTTTGTCCAGATGATCCTATACATTCAATTATTATTATTATTATTATTATTATTATTATTATTATTATTATTATTATTATATTTAGCAGATGCTTTTATCCAAAGCAACTTACAAGTATAGGCATGTATAGCATAAAGGGCACACCTGGAATTCAATTCAAGAGAGCACCACACATCCATCCATCCATCCATCCATCCATCCATCCATCCATCCATCCATCCATCCATCCATCCATCCATCCATCCATCC
>JAPSES010000236.1:6827162-6842693 GCA_029822895.1 Maxillicosta whitleyi
CCCTGCAATTGACAGTTGTTTGTTACATAAACCAAACATAATCCAGCAGCTATGTCTATGTGAGTAAAGTAGTTTAAATATATAAAAGGGACTCTGAGTTCTTTTCAGTGAAACTGTTCAGCTGGGGGCCGGGCACCCCTAAAGACCAGATGCTAAAATCGCCCCCGGTTGTGGTCTCAGAATGTGAGAATGTGAAAACACTGAAACACGCACACAGAGGTGCAGAGAATAACAAATGAATGGATTAGCTCTGAGCAATTAAATGTATCAGTCAATAAATCTGAGGATTTTTTTGTGTAAAAAATAGATTGAAAATGCTATGATTCCAATCTCTTAAATTACACTGTTGCACTTAAAGTTGTGATACTTTTGTTTTCAGACACATTCCTCCTTTTATTCCTATTTATACACATCAGTAATCACATTTACCCATACAGGTGCAATGATTAGATACTGAGTCCCAGTTACATATAAACCAAAATAAACCACACCATTGTAATAATTTCATGAGAAGATGTAAAGATACAAAGGTCTATTCCAACTTTATCAACAACAGTGTATGTAAATGTGAATATTTTCCAGCTGTGACACTTTTGGACATTCTAGTTTGGTCTATTCGTGTCTTTGTTGTGATAAAATTTAAAGTTACCATTTAAGCATCTCAAAACAAATTCTAATGACCATATACATAAGGAAGTGAAATGGGCTTACATCGAAGTTTTATAACATTAAACAGAAATGCAGTGTTTGGACACATATTTGCAGTGGTGCTAAATCCTTTGCTTTGTGGTGCACCACTGTTATATTTGAAATACTGCAAATCCACTGCTGCCTATGAAGTTGGAATAAAACATTTTTATCTCTTCTCATGAAATGATCGTGACACTGTGATTTATTCTTGATGGATCAAGTGTAATCATTGCATCTGGTTAAAGGTGTTTACTGATGTGGATAAATAGGAATAAAAAGAAGAATATGTCTGAAAACTAAGTTATTCCAACCTTATGGGCATCAGTGTAAATAGATATTTTCTGGTTTCTTTATTTCTCTGTGACAGAAAATAAAATAATTTAAGAAGGAGCAAAAAAAAAATAATAATACATTATCGTGAGAAACAGAGATCATTTTTCACCTTTTCCTGACATTTTATGTACAAAACAAGTGCTGGATGAGGATAAAATCATCAACAATAATCATAGTTCCTGCCCTGACATGTTCTCATTCACGCTGCTGCTCTGAGTGTCTCTCAGAGGACCGGACAGCGAACATGTGGAAAAGGCAGAAATGTTTGTGTCACTTCAAGAAGGACAAAACAATATTGGCTCTCCTTCTGCCTTCCCTTAACTCTTCTCTCTCTGCTTGGCTGTGTGAAGTTCAAATTAAATTGAACTCACTTTAGCTGAGCTATGGGCATTTCCCAATAGACTACACCAACAGGAGCAGTGGGGTGATGGACACTGCGCCCAACCAAACTGACCTGTGTGCGTGTGTTTGTATGTGTGTTGTTGTTGGGCTCTTGCAGCGCCTGAAATGACCTGAGGTGCCCAAAGACTTTTGCTCACAATAAATGACTTGGTCCAGGCTCAGTCACTCTGACCATCGCAGCTTATTTGAGGCAGCAGCCACACTGGCTCTTGGGCGTAACTATATGCGCATGACAGTGCATGTATGTATGTGTGTGTATACATCTCTGAGTGTGTGTGTGTGTGTGTGTGCGTGTGTGTGTTGAGCTATACATCGGGCTGTGTAGTTTCCCCTTCGGTGGCGAGAGAAAACAGATGGTCAGCAAAAGGTATTAAGGCCACAGAAGTCAGGCACTGTGGAAACTTTGTGGTAAAACACTGAGACACACACTGAGACAAAGTAAGGCTGAAGTTCTTTGGTGTGTGTAGAGTATATATAGTGTGTGTGAGAGATGTAATCGAGGTGATGATGTATGGTTGCACACATGGATGACAGGGTAATTGATCCATAGTGGGGGTGTGATTGTGCGCGTGTGCATGTGAGGAGGCCCGGTGCCAGTCATATATCATTTCACCCACTGAGCTAATCTGTTACTCTGACAAAGAGTTCAGATTACTGATCTCTCCTCTCCTTTCTGGCCTCTTTCTGCACCCTTCAACACTCCCCACCCCCTCTCCGCCTGTCTTTTTTCACCTTTTGCCAACCTCTGTGTATTTTCATTTCTCATTCCCAGATCCGTCCATATTATCTCCTTAATATACCAAAGCCTTCTCTTTCTCCCTCCGTCTCTCCGTTGCTTTCTCTCTCTCCCAAGTAACACGGCTGAATCATGGATAACCTCGACACGGGATTTGTCTTCTGCACTGTTCTCTGGCAGCGCACTTAAACTCAGCATGTGGACCGAGAGATAACAAATAGAGACACACATGCATGAGAGATCCCAGGGCTACTTGGAAGCCCTCAAAAAATCAACCTAATTCCTTTGGGATCTGTGGCATTTGCACACATACATCTTAACCCACACATTTACACATACACATGCACATGCACTCCCCTGTTGGTGGCCTTCCAGTGACATGGTGAGGGATTTAAAATGTGCCAATCACAGACCCTGGTGCATATCTGCCACTGAATAGATAGCCACTTCCCGGTGAGAAAAGCTTAGAGAGGCACGTTGTGTGTACATGAAGTACTGTATGGCAAACTAGCACACACACGGAGCTCAAAATAGTCTGAGTACACTTGTTTGTTACCACCTTTAATCAGTGAAATGCCCTGTCAATTAGCTCTATGCAACAGCTGAAATGGAGACAAATACTGGATCATGAGATAATCCATGAACACGTGCAGATTGACATGTGGTTCTGCAGATCCTCATAATTATCACTACTGTTTATGAGTGTAGACAATTTATCATGTGGCAGCTGTCACATGTGGATTTTACATGGAAACATGATTTATATTATATCACACTTCTCTTTTTTGTAAGAATATACTGAAGATTAATTAGGGAGAATAATTTATATATATATATATATATATATATATTCACAGTTGTGTTTATGCTTCATATCACTCACAGTGACAGCAGATCAGTGCATGAGTAGAGCAGCAAATAATTACTTTCACGCATGATTAATTAATTTAAAGTGACATCAGTTTATCATTATTTTTCAAGTGTTTAAGTAAATATTCTTTAGATGTTCTTCGGGTGTTTTGCCTTACACAGTCTGTAATGTTTCATATTTTTATTGATGTTTAATTACTTTAAGGTTCACTGCCTTTTTCTTAGCATAGTTTTCATATATGGGGGGGGGGGTCTTCTTCTGAGTCTGCTGTTTACATATAAAAGCAAAGATGGAAAATAAGCTCTTTACAGGCATCAGATGTAAAACTTCACAATGAAGATGAATTTACAATGAAGATATTGTTGACTTAGATACTTTTGTATGTACATCTGTCAGAATAACCTCATCATTGTCCTATTAGACACTGAAGCATGTAATGTTTTTGGTGGCTTTGTGGTGGTGCAACTGGACAAACATTTTAGATCAGAACACTTGACATATGCACCAGTATTTTCTTCTTTTCTTTTTCTTTAGAATAGACCCATCATAAAGTGATTTAGGTCATTTTATTACTAGCTAAGTCTATTTCACTGTCAATGTCATACAATCATGTCACACAATCACGGAAGAAGCCGAATTCCTTCTGTCAGGTGTAATCATGATTAACCCATAAAGACCCAGTGCTACTTTTGTCTCTATATCTAACCTTTCTTTTAAGTGATTTGTCACCATTTATTAAAAATATAATTTTCTTTGTTTTGGAGTTTATCACTACAAATCAGGTATTTTCCTATATTTAATTTACTGATCAAAAAATTATTCCTGAAAACCCAAATTAAAGTTGGATTTTTATGCCAATTACAGACAAAACTGCAGAAAAAGGGCCTTTTTTTGTTTTTTTTGTTTTTTTTTTTGTTTTTTTAAAGTAAAATCTATTAATAATTGAACATAAACCCAGTGTGTCCATCCACTGTCATTGATCCAAGTCCATAGGTTTTACTGGTGAAACAATGTTGTAGAAGATGACGGTGCTTCCACAATTACAGAGCCTCTAAACATCCAAATGGGTCATATCTGATGTCCATGAAGAGATGGTGAACTGCATTTTACACCAATTATTTACATGTATTGATAGGATTAATTAATGGATCAACAGGTATCAAACAGTTTAGATGAGTAGATCATTTTGGTTGCTGGTGGGTGTTTGGTGAGTCTTATGTCACAGCTGTGTTATTCTGTTGAATGTACAGTACAAGGTGTATCCAACTCATTAAGTAAATATTAAGTTAAAAAAAAAAAAGTACACACTTCATCCAATATTTGTTGTCCTCGGTGCAACCATCTGCATGTTTCATGAGCTTTATGAAATCAAATCATGTTTTGGAGGCAAAAAAGGTCAATATTTTCAGATCTGTGAAGCGTTCTAATATTTTGCCCAATGCTGTATTTTTGAGTGTATGGAAATTTAAGCGTTGAGGAAACAATATTTCATCATATCATTGTTCTATTTTGTGTGAATGGTTGCTTTATTTACTAATTACCTCAAGGATTCAGTCAGACACAACCCTACTACTCTATGTGGCTCCACACAGAAACAGCCTCAGGTCATCTACAGGGTGAGTGAAAAGTAACCAGGCATTAAAAATTGGTTATAAAATCCATATTCTGGTTACAAATGTATTGAAACAAATGACACATATTCGTTATTACATAGGAAAATTAAAGTAAATATTCATATCTCAACGTGGCGTCAACCAGTTTCCTCAAACAGCCAAGGATGGAATGAACAACTATCTGAAAGATATCGTCTGGGATATCCCTGAACTTCCTGAATCTGTGTCTCCAAGTCCTCCAGAATAGGAATAAGAAAATCCCATTAGTGTTGTCTGTTTAAAAATGCTTTCATCGTCACTTCAGTGATACTAAAAATTCTATAATCAATTTCTAATGCTAAGTTATTTTTATCCAACCTGTATGTAGTGTGTTGATTTGGACAAAGAGGACAGAAATGCAAAAGAAAGATATGATTTAAAAAATATATATAGTTTTCTATGATTTTGACTCTATTTAATGAAGAATATGACAGCAGTGAAACTTGTCTACATAAGTCAATTCCCAATTCACCCTTTAGCCCTAAACCTTACCCCTACCACTTGGCCCTTGCCCTTGCCACTACCCCTTGAAACAGAGCTGCAAAGGGTAGGGGTTGAAACATTCTCCTATGAAATGGGATAGTACTTCAGCAGCTGTAAACGTTTCTGTTCCATGGGCTTTGTTCATCTTTTTACATCAATCAACTATAAACCACAGAAATGCATCTATAACACATTGAAACGGTATTAAACAATTGATCCAATAATTAAATACAAGTAAAGTGCTTACATTTGTGTGTTTCTTTCTTCGCTGCTGTACGTTTTGGTTGTGTTTACCTCCATCATTGCCAATGATCTGAACAGAATCACGTGAAACTCCTTCTACCCCTTCGTTCATAGTGTGGTCCTGGAAATTCTCCATACCGAGGGCTAAACAGCCCTTCGCCTTAGTCCTTCCCCTCTGTCTAATTGAGAATTAGGACAACATTACCCCTTCACATGAATGCACAAAACAGAGGGGTAGGGGTAAGGGGTGAATTGGGATCCAGCCTTAGTATGTAGTTTCCCCTAGTAACATGGGAGCAACTTTGAGACAACTGGCACTAGGTTTCAACTGTAGGAAGGAAAAAAACAACAACAAACATGGATCTCATAAAGCCTGCATTGGCTTTTTGTGTTGTTGTTTTTTTGTTTTTTTTTTCAACCACTGTGAGTTTACAAAGGGAGGATGGTGAGACAATGAATATTCAGGAATTTGCAATCTGCAACCTCACTACCAGATGCTGTTGAATCCTGTTCAATGAATCTTTGATGATCACATTACTATCAACTGTCATAATTAACCCATAAAGGCCCAGTGTTACTTTTGTAGTCATTCCCAAATTACTTTTTCTCTGTATTTAACCTTCCTTAAATGATTTATCACCATTTATTGTGATTTTATCTTCTGTATTCTGTGTTTTTTCAGTGAAAATCAGGTATTTTCCTATATTTAATACACAGATCATGTAGATGTTCATAAAAACTCAGATTACAGTTGGGATATTATATTTAGAAAACTGAAGAAAAAGTGACTTTTTAGTAAATACATCACTAACTGAACAAATCAATTGTCTCTACTATCATTTATCAAACTCTGTGGTTTTTACTGGTGAATCAATGTTGTAGAAGATGATGGTGTTTCTATGTCCTGTACGGAGCCTCTGAATGTCAAATGGGTCAAATCTTTTTTTTTTTTTTAACTCGTCACCACCACCCCTCTTTCGGAGGACAACGTTATTACAGCTTGTGTTTAAGTAAGAATTTAGATAGATTGATAGATAAATAGAGGGGATGCTCATGTAAATGAAAACAGGGATCAGGACGAGACAAAACAGTGGGACAAACCAGTTAAGTGGTTGCTGTTGAAAACATAACAAAACAAATCAGGTCAACAAATGGGTCACATGTGACAACCATGAAAAGATGAAAATTGGCACCAATTATTTATATAGGATTATAGGATGAACAGGTATTAAGCCATAAAGACCCAAATACTCCCTGGCAACACTAAAGCGTCTACTGACCTAAACTGTTTAACATAAGGTAAATGTATAACACAATTCACACAAAGGGTAATTAACAGTGCTTTACAGAAATGGAAAAGAGACAAGTTAAAAATATACAATTACAATTAAAACATAATCAATAAAACATAAATAATAATCATTTTAAAATAGAGTAAAATAGAAGAGTGCAGATCAGTTGTTCTACGCAGAGCTGTTTTCATCCTGGACTTAAACATTGTCAGAGTAGAAGCATAAGTATAACACAGCTTATTGAACTCCAGACCTTCATGAACACCATGGTCAGGGGCATCGATAGAAGGAATAATTCATATGTACTTGGTTTTAATAGTGAGGGAAACTGGACCTAAAGCAAACCCGTGTGTTGTGTAAAGAACAGGTAAATTCTACACAGAAAGGCTCTATTTTAGCATTCACTGTTTTTTGGGTTTTTTTTCCAGAGGAGAAAAATGACCTAAATAGGAGCAGTATATTGATAGATGTGAAAAAGCGGTAGAGGTAATAGTAAAAACAAAACATTTTTAATATTATACGTATTATATAACAATAATATATTTTTCTCACTGCTGTTTTTTTCTGTTTGGCAGATTTACAGGATGATCGCACCTACTTACATAACCGCCTGACCTAAACTCTACCTACCCATCAGACCGTTCACAACACAAAAAGGTACACCCTTTGACTTGTACGACAATGAGATCACTCAGCGTGTTCTGTAAGTGACATTTAAAGTGAAGAAATTAGACTGAAAGGAGATCAGCATAAGGTGTGTCTAGGATGTCTGACATGTAATTTTAATGGAGCTAACTGTACTGTAGTTACCGCTAATGAGAGTCTCAAGCAAGGCTCATCTAGCTTTCATGCTGCGATGCAAGGCCATCAATTAGCAATGAGGGCGGAGACTGGTCTTTCATGCTCATAGGAGCTTTGAAGAATTTAGTCTGTTTGAACATTTACATCTTTGAGTGAAAGAAAGAAAGCGAGAAACAGACAGAAGGAGAGAGGGAGGAGTTGGTAGGTTGCACCCTGCTGCTATCTGAGATAAAGTGTTCTTTGCCGAGGGCAGATCTGTCTTTCAACTCAACTTACAGCCTGTGATAAGTGATCTACTGTAACTGGCATTATTCGAAGTTCTGGAGAGCGCTCACAAGTAAAAACTGGCTTCTTCAGCTGTTTCAATCTTAAAAATGAAAGATTTTCTCTAAATTAGTGGAAGTTTTCTGGACATAACTTTTAGATTTCCTTAAAGTCAGCAAAGAAAAATTGACAAAATGGAACACGTGACTACACCATATTTGTCAGAGGTGTCTGTAGTGATGCGATTAGTGATACAAAGAGTCACATGACCTGCGGTAGATAGGTGGGTATTCAATGGCATGTTAGCAAAATGAGGGATAGCAAGAGCAGAGGAGCTGCCATCCAAATGGATAACACAACAAGCAACAAAACAACAGTGACAGCTACACCTTCCAGCTGCTGTCTTTTATATGCTAATGCTGATATTACTGCCTGCCAATGTTCAAAACAATGAGTGTGTGCATGTATTTGTGTGTGTATTTCATCTGAAGCACCCGATGCCATATTAAATTGGTAAAAACAGTCATCTGGTGAGGCTACGCCACAAATGCACATGCAACGTTTTCAACTACACTTTGATGTTTTTATATGGAATAATATTTTATGCTGTATTGCACTAAGTTTGAACTGCCAGTGGCAAGGTGTTATAGCAGGTGGTCATGCAAAACATGATTTTTTTTTTCACATACTGTTTTCTTATTATTAGCATAGAGAATGCCCTATGTGAATATACACTGTCTATATTTATTTAGATCAAGTGATTAGTTAATTAGTTAAATCTACTTAACCCATAAAAACACATATTTATTATATTATATTATATATTTTTCAGGACAATAGGATATTTTCTTAAACTTGATTTCCTGATCCTATAGATATATGTTTCTGTCCGATCTCTCATGAACTGAATATAAACCAAGTGTCTCCATCCACTGTCAATGATCGAACTCCATGGGTTTTACTGGTGAATCAACGTTATAGAAGATGATTGTGTTTCGGCAGTAACTACGGAGCTTACAAGTGTACAAATGGGTCATATCTGATGACTATTAAAAGATGACAAACTGTATTTTACACCAATGCTTTACATGTATTGATAGGATTAGGAGGAGTGATTGATTGAGACGTTATCAAACATGTTAGATCAGTGGATGGTTTTGGTCTTTATGGGTTAAAACACATTTAGAATCCTAAAACCTGTGCATATAACCCCACTTCTCAGTTCACTATATCAGCCTCTAGTTTCTTGCAGAATCAGCTTTAAAACTCTATTTTTTTCCAAGAATCACTTTAGATCCAGCACATTCATTTCATTTCCCGACCCAGTTCGAACCTTGAAAAAGCTGAAAATACTAACTGTGCATGCTGTCTAAATATGGAGCAAAGAGCCTTTAGTTTTAACACTAGTCTGACTTATTAAATTCCAAGTTTAAAACCAGCCTATATCATTGCTTTCAGTCAAATATGTCTATTAATTACCAATTACTGACATGTATTGATAGGATTAGTGGATCAACAGTTATTAATACTAGCGCAGATACTGTGTGTGTGTGTGTGTGTGTGTGTGCGTGCGTGCGTGCGTGCGTGTGTGTGTTACATGTGGATATATAATGCAAAGACTGGATTTCTGCAGCAATAATAAACCAAGTTTACCCGACCTTAAAAATCTGCCAGAGGAACTCCACCTCCCAGTGTGCATGGCAGCACATACAGAATGTACAGAAAAGCTGTGTGTATTGATATAGCACGCATAAAAACACAATACACTGTTTGCTTAAGTGTTGAATATGCTTTAAACAGCTAAGATTGTATGAAAGATATAACAACATTTGGCCACAATGACAACAAACTCAATTCTTTTAACCCATAAAGACCCAAACTGGCAACCAAATGCATGTACTGAATACAAATGTTGATCCACTAATCCTATTAATATATGTAAATTATTGGCGTAAAATGCAGTTTGTCATCTTTTCATGGTCATCAGATATGACCCATTTAGAACAAGGAAACACTGTCATCTTCTACTACATTGATTTGCCAGTAAAACCCATGGAGTTAAATGCTGGGGACACTGGGTTTGATGTTCAGTTAATATCTTTACTGAAAAAGTCACTTTTACTTCAGTTTTCTTTGTTTCTGATATAATAACCTTCATCTTTAATCAGAGCTTTGAGAAAATCTACATGATCAGTAAAGTAAATGTAGGAAAATACCTGATTTACACTGAAAAACACAAAGTAAAGAAGATAATATTACAGTAAATTGTGTTAAATCACTGAAGAAAAGTTAAATATAGAGGAATAATAATTTGGGGGAACTGCCACCAAAGCAGCAGTGGGTCTGAAATAATTACATAGGCTCCAACATGTCGAGAAAGGTAGACAAGAAAAAAAAAAAAAAGAAAGAAACATTAGCACATGCAGATATGTCAGAAAATTGTAGAGAATAAAGATTATAAGTGTATTTTGCATCCAATTTAAGAATTTATTAGCTTTTTCCTTCTTTAGCTCTGCAATAATTGGTTAATTTCCATAACTGATTTGTGTTGTGTGATTATTTAACACATAAAGTCGCACAAATATTGTTAAAAATCGCAGTGTGGTTTCCAAGAGCCCAACATGTTGGTCTGATATATCTTATTTGGATTTACTCTGAGCGTTTATGAATATTTACAATATCACTGGGGAAATGCATAATTAACACAGAAAAATGCAAAATACAGAGGATAATGTTTTAATAAATGGTGGTAAATCTCTTTTTAAAAATGTTAAATAGAGAGAAAAATTCATTTGAGAAGTACCACAAAAGTAAGTCTGGGTTAAAAAAAAAAAAAAAAAAAAAAAAAAAGTTAGGAAATTATAAATAAAAAATGATAGATGTAGCTATTGAAAGAAATAAAAAAAAAAGTTGAGAAAGGTTTAAAGCCACAGTCAAATCAACCTCATGTGAGTAAAAAAGTATGATTTAATTTAAGATTCGAAAGCCATCTGTAGGTGGAGAGTGTTGGGCGGCTTTGGAGCTGACACTGCTGCTGACTGACAGAACTGCATGACATGGGACATGCATCTGCAGAGGGTCAGATAAATAACCCACAGCAGGACCATTCCACTTACTGTACACAAAATAAAAATGACTCAGAGCCGAACTGGTGTCCAATCCAAAGATAGCCTGGAAAGGTGGGTGTTATGTTCTTATGTGCTGCATTCAGGACCAAGTGCAACCTCTGCATCAGTGTGTAGCATACAGCCACCTACAAAGAACTGCAGGATTGTAATAGTAAAGTAACACAACCGTGAGTGTGACTTCATTAAAAGAAAGAAAACGGTTCACCTTGGTTAAAACTCTTACCTAATAATAGCCCACCATCTGATCTCCTGAGACCGTTGTGGTGGAGTGAATATTTACAGTCTGCATTAGCTGAGGAGGACAGGTGTGACATTCTACTTTTACTGCACTTTTACATGGAACATTTGTCATATTTTTAGTGTAAAACATTCAAAATATAATTATAATAAAAGTACTAGATAGTGTGTGATAATAAGATGTTATTATACCCTGTAGTCATACAGTGTTCAGTCTGCCACAAGGTTATGACAGTTTTGGATTTTTCATTATGGTTTTATTTATTTTTTACTTTTTTTCTGTAATTCAGTTGGTTTAATTACTTTTTTTTACAACGGAGCATCAGGGCCATTCATGAAGGAGAAGATATTTTTTGATATGACAAGATTCAAGTCAACATGTCGACATTAAAGTTGAAATTTCAAGAATAAAGTTGAAATTGGATGTCAACTTCAGTCTCGATGGGTCGACATTAAACTCGAAATTCCGAGAATAAAATAAAAATTTGATGTCGACTTTAATCTTTATGGGACATCAACTTTATTCTCGACATTTCCAAGTTTAATGTCGACAAGTCGAGTTTAAAGTCGACCCATTGAGATTAAAGTCGACATCCAATTTCAACTTTATTCTCGGAATTTTGAATTTAATGTCAACTTGTTGACTTTAATCCCGTCATATCAAAAAATATCTTCTCCTTCATGAATGGCCCTAATGCTCCGTTGTACTTTTCAGAGCAGGTTTGCTACTTTTGATTAGTTTTGCTTTTTTCCCCTAAATGCTTAATTTTAGTTTTAGTTTCATTTTTTTCATATCTTTAATCTTCATCGCTGTCGTATTCAGAGAACTCTTATACATGATCCTAACTTTAATCTCCGTGTTTCCAGGTAGAGTGGGGGATGCGAAGTGACTGGATAGCGTAGTGATTTACACCGCTGACTTTGGTGCGGAAGGTTGCCAGTTTGAATCCCAGGTGGGCCCTTGAGCAAGGCCCTTTATGCTATACATGCCTATATATAAGTCGCTTTGGATAAAAGCATCAGCCAAATGTAATATAATAATAAGAAGAAGCTGAGTCTAAATAAGAAGTGATGTGCCGTCAGCTAAAATTGCTTGAGCAAAATAAATCAATTCGACACAGACGAAAACGAAGGGTTTAGTTTTAGTTAGTTCTGTAAGCACACAGTACAGTTTCAATTATTTATGACTTTGTCTGTTAATTATTTCATTAGTTTATGGAAATGATAATAACCTTGATCTGCCCTTAGTCCAACATCAGAAATGGACCATGATAATATTCTCACCTGGTGTCAAAAATGTGGAAAGATGGTGTCCCAGAGAGAAACCATAAACACCACAATCAACACAAAGGTTACTGAGGATCTTGTTTAGTCATGACCAGCTCTCAGCCTTTTCAGGATTTCTCAGTGTTATTGCCTTAACTCTACCAGAAACCTAATATATTAAATGAAATTTGGATGCAAATAAAAAGTAAAAGCACATCATATTATTTAGTTTCAGTTCTTTGAAAATGGAACCTTTATTTGTCCTTTATATCAATATCAACTTTCATGTATGAGCTTCAATTGTGTATCATATTTGATACATTGGGTCTCAAGCTCAAATATTATTTTTGAACAAAAAATATATATATAATAGAACACAAACATGCATAACATCAATAATTCCATTTCAAGATGTCAGAGTTCTGCCTCCTTCCTCATTAATGACCATCTTGTAGTGTCACTGAAAGGCCTCTGGTGAACTAACTCCTCCTCCCTGGTGGATAAACCGTGTATTGCATGTATCTAATTGAAAAATAGAAAAAAAAAATATCATGCTGATCATTTAGAGGCTTCCAAACTCATATATTAAATATGATACGTTTGGCATTATAGGGTTAAATTATGTTATTTTAAAAATCTAAAATAGGCATCTGAAAAATAAAAAATAAAAAGGCATCTGAAATGTCATTCATTGCTGCAGCACAAGCTTATTTGATTTTTGGATCATTATTTGTTTATGTTGTTATTTTGTTATGTAATGTGTGAAAGTAAGGTTCAACTGAGTAAAGAAAATGTAACTAAACTATTTCATCAGCATTATATATAAGACATTCTATTAAAAAAAGAAGATTTTCTGTTTCATTTGTAGTAAATCAGAGGAATGTAGAATTTTTTGACAGAATGTGATAGGAAATAATATTTTTACACATGCATAGATCAAATGAGTTCAGGTCTGGCTGTGCTGCTCCCCCTCCCCTTGTTGTTTTAAACAGTAATATCACAAACTGCTTTATATTCAGGGTTGAAGTTGCACTAGTTTGTTTTGAAATAATATGCATTATTTTAATCAAGTAATGTACACTGCTATGCACTTAGCAAAATTACCTGTTTTAAAATATTCACTCTTTATGCTCCATATGAATAGATTATTATCCAAATTAATAAAGCCCACAGTCTTAGAACCACAGTCCTTCTTTAATGGTCCAGTCACACACAGATAGGCTCAAGGACACTATGGACAGCCACTTCCTTGCATCCTTAGACTTTGATAAACACAGCCACACTCTGTGTCTCTATGGAGGAAATAAAGTGAAAAGTGTCACTACATGATGTTCTATTCTCCTCTGTTCTCAAAATGTCATCTCTTTATGCCACCTCCCTACTTGTCAGGCTGTTCACAAACTTAAACAGAGACACAACAGGATGGTGGAGGGGCATCTCTGCAGAAACAGCGAAGACGTGGCACAGGAAACAACACTTAGGTTGGTCTGGAGTCATTTTTAAACTCATTAAGACTGAATGATTCATTGGATTTCAGTCGTAATCACAAAGAAAACCACAGGTGGTGCACAGGCACAACAAACCCCACCCCTCCCATGTTTTGTAGCTTATTTTGGCATCGATCCAGCTGATGGCATCATGTCTATATATGTACCATATTTCAAGTAAATTGAAACAAAATGTATGTTTTTATAGATGTGAATTTTCACCCATTATAAGTAAATGGGGGGGGGGGGGGAGATATAAAAAAATTCACAAAATAGCAGCAAATTCCTATTTTTTTGTTGCACAATTACAGTTGTTATCTTTCATTTCTGTACAAAACTACATAAAAACAATGGCAGCAAGAATGTAAACTGTTATCTGCACCAAAGGTGGTCACACTAAATATTGATATTTTTGGTTATTATTTGTCAACAAGGACAATTTTGTTATTCTAATTGGTCGTTTTCTTAATGAAAAACAGTGACATTGTTAATTTGAAACAAGTTCTTGATATACCAGGAGTCTGGGCGGATTGTCATGATCCATATAAATAGAATTCCCCATTATAATTATTGCCATAAAATTTATTACAATAATAATAATAATAATAACACATGTCCAGTAAAGTGTAGGGGGCCTGGTAGTGACGTTTTTCACTTTTTTTTGTGAGGGGCAGGTGATCAAGCAACCCCCCCCCCCCAGATCCGTCCATGTATACTATGAAGTTATATATGTTTTCTTGTTTTCATGGTGGTCTAATACATTTGTTAAGCACCATATATGACATATGACAAATGAGCATTTCATGTCATTATGGAAAAATTAAGCCATTTCATTGTTTTGCATGGAATTTAAATAGAGTTCAGGTTGAGTTTGTTTTTATAACAGACCAGGAATTGGCAGTTACAGCAGTCTAACATGTGTTCAATTCCTCAACCTGTAATTACACAAAATCCGCCACAGCAAAGACACAGGAGTCGACGCAGAAGTCTCATGTCCTCTCAGACCACTTGAATTACAGTAGACCCAAAGGTAATTATGGTAATTAAGGTTTTTTTTGTTCAGTGATGCTGAAAAACTATCAAGACCTGAAAGTTTAATTCTGCTCCAGAGAAAATGTAAACTCCATTTAATTTGTGTTTACAATAATAAACATGAATCTGCTATACCAGTGCAAAAGACTAATTAGACTTATTTTAAAATTAGACAATAATTTTTAGATTAAGCCTCGCTCTAGTCTTCTTCTTTGTAGAGCCAACATAGAGAACAGTTTACTGTAGGAGAGTAGATTTAATATAACATTACACCATTATGTAACTATCAGGGTATGGTATGTCAGCTGATTAGAGGGTTTAATGCAGGTCTGTTTGAGAATAATTAGTAACTTTACAGTAATTGATCCCATGAAGACTCTGTGCTGCTTTTGCAACAGTTCCCAAATGGATTTCTCTCTACTGTAATTACCTCCGCCAAGGAGCTTATGTTTTTGCCGGCATTTGTTTGTCTGTCTGTCTGTGTGCAACATAACTCAAAAAGTTATGGACAGATTTTGATGAAATTTTCAGGATTTATTGTCAATGGCACAAGGAAGAAATGATTAACTTTTGGGGGTGATCCGGAAGAAATCCTGGATTCTGGATCACTTTGA
>JAPSES010000236.1:6842793-6852936 GCA_029822895.1 Maxillicosta whitleyi
CTGCCTCTGAATTGAATTGTACTTCTGAATTCTCCTTTCGTGTCATCGGGTATAGACAACGGCACATCATGACCAAAGCTTAAATGGATGATTATGATAGGCTATACCAGCTTACTAAGTTGGTTTAATTACAATAACTCAAAATATGTAATGATGTAATAATGTAAAACGTTAAGGGATGTCATTTGTTTATGGTTTTTAAGTACATGATAGCCCAAACTTATCAGTCCTGATCAGAATCAGCAGGCAGGCGACATCGCAGGTGTCTGACGCGTACAGAGGCACAGAATGGGCTAAGTTTCTAACCAATCAATATACAGGAGGCGGGGTTATGACAGAACTGCGTTGTTAAAAAAAAAAAAGACGCGAGGTTGCACTCATTTTCAAAGCACAATATAATATTTAAAAATGTGCTGAGCCAGGGGGTGCCGAGCAGTTTCACAGGGGTGCCTTGACACCCCTAAAAATAGTCTAGATTCGCCCATGACCACAACTGAAGCTGCTCCACAAGATGTAAAGTGTTAAAACTGAGCATTAAAGGTCCAGTGTATAAGATTCATATAATATTCATTCATATATTAATAATAATATTCAAAGTTGTTTCCATATGGTCACCTAAAAAGTGACAAAAAACATGTCTTCGACACTTTAGATTGAGCATTTATCTGTACTGAAGGACCACATAGAGTCCACTGAGTGTTGGACCATAATGTTCTAAAGCAGCTCATACACCTTCTCTCTCTCTCTCTCTCTCTCTCTCTCTCCCTCATTAGTCATGACTTCCTGTAGCTAAAATGCAGAACATATACTTAGTAAAAGGGGTCTTTCACTCAGATGCCTTGGGGATTCAGTTGGTTGCAGTCATTATATATTATAGTCTGAATATTTAAGATTTAAGTTATGGATCACAACAAGTGTTAAGTCACAGTAAACTACATTTATGTGTGGAAGTGTTTGTTATCATGCATTTTTGGAATGTAAACATTGTTAGACAACCACATTGTGAGTGCAAACATTAAGAGTTGTCCTGTGGTAAAGTTAGCCTTTGGTTTACCCCCCCCCCCCCTCTTTTACAGTGCACAGAACCTTAAGACTTGACTGATTTTATCCCATAAGGACCCAGTGTGACTTTTGTAGCGATTTCCAAATGAATTTTTCTCCATATTTAACCTTTACTAAGTAATTTATCAACATTTCTTATAATTTTACCTTCTGAATTTGCAGTTTTTCCATGGACAATTGTTTCTTTTTCTGTTTGGGACTTTATGGAATAAAACATTACATTACACATACTTAACATTGACTTTATTTTGTGCTGATCCAATTATTAACCTATTCCTTCATTTTTTGTATTGATTTCACAACATCATATTACATTATTTCTGCCCTCTCTACTTCAATAGACTCAAATTTATTTGGAGTCATATTTATGTGTTTGTTGTACATCTCTTTTATTGTGTTGTTTGTGGTTTAGTGTCTATTGTTGCATCTTGTATTCTGCTCTTGTGGCCTACTGCCTTGTCTGTCAAAGCACTTTTTAAAGGTGCTATATAAACAACATTCTTATTAATTTATTAATTTAATAATTCTAGTTTGGTCTATTTATTAATGATGTTTTTTGTTTTTTTTTTATCATGCATTATAATGATGCAAACCTTTAGACAGTCACATTATGGGGACAGGGGATTTCCGGCTGCAAACTGATCTTGTTGGTTTTGTGTTGTTAATGCAATGTAAATATCCTTTTGTCTGAAACCATGTGTGTGCTCGTGTGTGTGTGTGTGTGCGTGTGCGCGCTCTTAAGTGTGTGTTGGTGCGTCTTCCTCTTCATCTGCCAGTCTACGCTGACAATGATATTATATACCTATCCAACAGGTACTGGCACAGCCCATATGGCCCTCTTCACATTACTGTACAGTATCATTTACGTTCTCTGTGCGCCTCTGGGCTCCGTTGTTCCATGCTGTGGCCGCTAGGTAGCGCTGCTCTACTTCAGAGCCAGTAGCTGAGGTGCGCCGTTAATGCAGGAGGCGGACGGGCAGGAGCGCACAACAGTCCGCCAGACTCCCAGACCGCGTCGCACCTCCGTCCCGCCAGTTCCAGGGGCCAGTTTCACATCACTTTGAAGAGGACGAAGACGGGATCCACAGACAAAAAGCCCGATTAGGGCTTAAGTCGGATGTTTCCTCAGTGTTGGCATGGCTCAGTAACTAAGTTTCCTCTTTCACTGTCTGAGCCAAAGAGGAGGAGAGGAGCGGAACTTTCAGAGGACCTTTCCTTGCGCAGGAGTATCCGCGGGGGCAGCGCGCGGGTTTTACCCCTGGAGGTCACATCCCCCCTTTCTCTGTAGCACGACTGCGGAGGTGGATGGTAATGGTCTAACTTTTCCGCTCCAGTCGAACCTGCGCGAGAGAGAGGGAGAAAGAGAGAGGGAGAGGGAGAGAGAGAGAGACAGGAGCTGTTTTATGCTTTTGGAGAGGGGATGCCAGCCTCTCCTCCGTCTCGGATAGCAGAGCGGCTATGAGGAGAGAGGTCTACCTGCTGGGCTAAACAAGAGCACACCGCACCAACAGGTATGGATCTGGATAGCCTTGGTACCTGGACAGAGTACGCCTGGTGCATCTCCTGCTTTACTGCGCTTTTTGTTTCTGAAAAGTGTGCGTAATGTAAAGTAAATTAGTGTCACACCTGCAAGCATGAGTAGAACTGCAACGGTCTGCTGCTTATCTCGTGTTCTAAAGCCTTTTACGCACAGAATGGATTATAATTGATCCGTTCCATTTGAGGTAAAAAGACAAGGTTTTGATTGTATGAAGACACGCACAGTTGGTATGAGAAAAAAAAAAGAAAAAAAAAAGAAAGTACTCAGGCTGATACCATCTCATGCTGTGATGTGGCACCACTTCTCTCATCATGGTCGTGATTTTATAGGAAAGACAAATGATTGCGGTTGTTTCAGGTGTTGCACAAGCCTATACAACATATGGATCTCTCTCTCTACCTCACGCTCTCCCCTCTCCACATTCACACACACACACACATCCACGTACACTAGGACACGCAGGTCTGAGCCGTGCGTATACGGGGCATATGGCGCCGGGTTCAGCGCGCTATTTTCGGTAAAACAGTCGTTTAGAGGTGACAGGCATCTGTCTGGCTTGTTTGGATTGTCTGTATAAGCTGTGGTATTTCTAGATATGTTCCCTACAAGACGTCATAAATACACTGTCAGGTTTTTTTTTCCCCTCACGGAGACCAGATGAGCCTCGCCATGACGCACCTCTACTTGTTTCCAGATTGAAAACACTTGCATCAAACTGCAGCTTGTGCTATCTGTGCGTCACATGAACACAATGAGGACTGCTTTAGGTATTAAAAAGTGAAGAGGATACAGTATTGCAGTGTGGGGAGACCCATCAGTCTAACACTAGTGGTTCTTCCGTGGGCGTCAGCTGTGCACCATGCATCATCTTATTTTGATTAATGTCTAAAACAGCCAACCTTTATTGGGAAGTTAAAGGAAACATAACCCATAAGTCAGCAGACAGAAGCAGTAAGGTGCAGAGTAGCCTCCTGGTTTATTAAAATGCATGGGTGGTGCCTCCTTATCATGTTGCTCTGTAGTTGTCAAAGGCCTTTTCTAGACTTGGAGCTGTTTATCACCTAAAGGCTGTGAGATGTTATAAAATGTGAAACACATAGAGCTAGACACGACCCCTCTGCAGAGAGAGGAAGAGAACTGACAGTGAAGCATGACTGACAGGACAGAAAGAGGCAGCGAGGTGGGGCAGCGCCTGGAGGAGGATGAGCTCCTCTGAGATGTGTTGAGGTCCATGGACAGACTCTGGAAACCGAGTGAGGAAAAGACACAGTCACATTTAATTCTGGAACACATTTAAGACAATAGGGGTTGACCAAAGGGCTTTAATAACAGAGAAATGAAAAGGGAATACATCAAAAGAAGGCAGTCACTGATGGCTTTTTTTTTTTTTTTTTTTTTTAAATACTGTTTCTTTGCACAGTATGTATTTTTAAAAGAGGGGGTCACACATGAATACTAGGATGAGTTGTTCTCCTTCAGGGTCTTAAATATGGATATTTGCTTTTAGTGACGCTTCTATAAATATTTAGCTTTTTTACCCCATAAAGACCCAAATATCCTTTGCACTGATGTAACATTTTTAATAACTTTTGATCCACTAATGTAAATAATTGCAGTTTGTCACTTTTTCATGGCCATCAGATATGAGGCGTTCAGAGGTTCTGTAGTGAACATGGAAACACTGTCATCTTCTATAAAATTGATTCACCAGTAAAACCCATGGAGTTGGATGGAGAAGCTAGTTTTATGTTCAGTTATTTATATATTTGTCTAAATAGTCACTTTTTCTTCAGTTTTCACTGGTTTTGATATAATATCCTTCATCTTTAATTAGAGCTTTTAGAAAATCTACATGATCAGTAAATTAAATATAGGAAAATACCTGATTTACACTGAAAAACACAAAGTAAATAAGATAACATTACAGTAAATTGTGTTAAATCATGAAGAAAAGTTAAATATAGAGGAATAATCATTTGGGGGAACTGCCACCAAAGCAGCAGTGGGTCTGAAATAATTACATAGGCTCCAACATGTCGAGAAAGGTAGACAAGAAGAAAAAAAAAAGAAACATTAGCACATGCAGATATGTCAGAAAATTATAGAGAATAAAGATTATAAGTGTATTTTACATCCTATTTAAGAATTTATTAGCTTTTTCCTTCTTTAGCTCTCCAATAATTGGTTAATTTCCATAACTGATTTGTGTTGTGTGATTATTTAACACATAAAGTAGCACAAATATTGTTAAAAATCACAGTGTGGTTTCCAAGAGCCCAACATGTTGGTCTGATATATCTTATTTGTCCAACTAACAGTCACAAACCCAAAAAGACTCAGCTTGTCAAACCAACACACATACACACAAAATGCCATGCTCCTGTCTTGGGCATCCCAGAGGCCACTGCCGACTGCAGGACATGTCCAAATTAGGAGGCCACAACTGTCGAATTGGACCGACTTACCCTGCGTCCCTATAGCAACATGAGCAAACCCCTCATACACACACACACACACACACACACACACACACACACATGCACGCACACACACAGTCTAAAATACTGCAAGTTTTCATGTGCCCTTCCCTCACAATTTCTCCACAGTCCACTTTTAACACACTCTATTTCTGCCTACATTGCTCTCACTCGTTTCCTTTATCCCTCTCCTCCAATAAGCCCTGTGGGCCAGGGGAATAACGTTAAAGCTCCTGTCCAAAGAGACAGAAAGACCAGAAAAATACGAGACAGCACAGGGGTAAAAACTAAAGAGAGAGCCAGGAAGAAATAAAAAAAAGTACAGTATGTGTAGAAGCGATCACTTTTGTTGTATTTGTCACCTGCTTTAGCTGTGCGTAATGAGAGGAGGATAGAATAATAAAAAAAAAAGATCAAGAATGAGAAACACGACTGAGCAAGACACAGAGAGTGAGAGAGACACAGGGAGAAGGAAAAGCTACAGGGGATAAATAAAAATAAATAAAAAGCCTGTGTCCTATAAAAGGTGTTCTGTATTTCATTGGCCATCTCCTGTAGCTGTGTGTGGTGTGTAGGGGCCCAGGGGGGACGAGTAGCCACTCTAAATGTGTGTAACCCACATAAAGAAATTGTTTCTGGGAGATCGGGCCCTGTAAATTCATTCCTAGCCGCCAGCCCTCTTCTTATCCCACCTCCCAAAGGTGAGCTATAACATCCAAACACATATATTTTTTAGATTCTTTCAACACACACACACACACACACACACACACACACACACACACACACGCTTGCACACACACACTTACTAGACCCAGACTTTTTTCATCAAACAGATCCAGACACATTCTTTTCCCCTCCTCCACATGCAGACACACACCTTTCAGCAGAAACTCACTTGATTTGTATGCATTTTTTTTTTTTTTTGCTCAGGATGCACACAGATGTATATGCACAGTACACACACATTGTTATTTTTTCATTTTTTTACATTTTTTTCTGAAAACACACATATGCACCATGCTTTGCTCCCAAATGGCGTGTGTGGGACAGTAACGGTGACAGCTACAACAACAACAACAGTACATGCTGTGGAGCAGAACAGCGTCACAGGGAAGCGGCAGCAGATGCTATACTCACAGCTGCAGGATTACCTCAGCCTGAACAAACTCCATTACTGACGCTATTATACAGGTATACACAGACAGGGAAAAAGCACTTTGCCAAACCAGTGTTTACCCACCACCTCTGTGCCCCTCACACTGTTTCCCACTACTACAGCAAGGACAGGGTGAGGACCTGAGGGAGGGAAGGGAACGCTGGAGGTTTTACCAGTAAGAGGTGATCTGAAACAATTCATTAAAAACAGTAGTGTAATGACAGAAAATTATCTGATAATTATTTTTTTCCAAATCTGTTCATTAATATTTGACAAGGTAGAAAATATATATATATATTAACCCATAAAGACCCAAGCATCCATCACAAAACCAAAAGGGTTTAATCCACTAATCCTATCAATCCATGTAAATAATTGTTGTAAAATACAGTTTGTCATCTTCTACAACACAGGTGTCAAACATGCGGCCCGGGAGCCAAATCCGGCCTGCCAAAGGGCCCGATCCGGCCCCTGGGATGAATTTATTAACAATAATTTTAGTTCAGGTTCCACATTGAGTCCAATTCAGTGTCATAATAACCTATAAATAGTCACAAATCCAAATTTTTGTCTTTGTAAATGTAAACGTTTTCATGTATTTAGACTAAAACAAAGTATAATTTAGCAAAAAAAATCAGAAATACCTGAAATGTGTTAAAAGAAGTATATTCAATTTTAATAATATTCCACCTGTTACTAAATATTTTGTGTATCTGTTGATCCAATGTGATCTGTAAGTTATAATGTATGTATGGAAATGATAAACTAAAGCATAATTGTGTGAAAGGATAATTTGTAGATTTAAACATTTTCATAACATCATTTTACTTTTTTCACTGTAAAATATAAAGACAAGTTTAGAGTTGACATTATTTATATATTATTCTGTCATTATTTTTACTGTTTCGGCCCTCTGCACATCAAATATAGCTGAATGGGGCCCCTGAACTAAACTGAGTTTGACACCCCTTTTCTACAACATTGATTCGCCAAAAACTTATCAATGGCAGTGGATGGATACAGTTGTTTTTATGTTTAGTTATTGATATCTTTGCTGAAAATGTCATGTTTTCTTCACTTTTTTGTTTTGATATAACAACCTTTGAAATGTATCTGCATTTTAATGAAGTCAACATATAAGAAATTAGATATAAAATACAATGGATACATGATTTACAGTGAAAAAAGCAAAATGCAGTGAATAATATTATAACAGATGGTGATAAATCACTAAAGAAAGGTTAAATAGAGGGAAAAAATTCATTTGGGAACTGCCACAAAAGTAGTACCACCCACTGGTGATATCACAACCACCAGATTACAAGATTTTAACAAATTTACTGTCATTTCCGAAACAGATTTACCAGATTATCTGAAACAGACCCTCCCCCTTTAACATTCTAAATCCAGTTTTAGATGTACAATATTATTTAAATCCTTCAACCACATGTCAAACATTGTGGGCTCTGTTTTTATGGAACGAGAGTGTACATAGTTATGCTAATTATTTTAACCCTTAAAGACTTACAGTTTTATTTCTTTTTAACTTATTTATGTTGTGCATATTTAATTTTTCACTGAAAATCACATATTTTCTGATATTTAATTAACTGATCATATGGATTTTCATAAAATCACAGAGTAAGTTCATAGGTTATAATATCTAAGAGAGAAAAAACTGATGAAAATTTGACCTCTTTAAGCGATATATGTATTTAACTCAGTGTTTTTCAACCTGAGGTTCACCACCCTTTATGGGGGTCACCTGCGATTCAACTTGGCCACTTGAAATTTCTAGTAATTGATAAAAAAGAAGTTACTAACAAAATATTTTTCAACGATTCAATATATATTTAATTGTAAGTAAAACACCACACAGTTTTCCTTATGAAAATCAAGTTTAAATAATAATATAATTAAAAATAATAATATAATATGTGAGAGGGCATATGTTGATTGAACTGGTCATGTGACTGCATGCATTATACACTTCAAACTGCCCAGATGCAGAAGATGACAGTGTTTCCTTGTTCACTATGGAGCCTCTGAATGTCCATTTGGATCATTTCTAATGATGGTGAAGAGCTGATGAACTGCATTTTTCCTGAATTATTTACATGTATTGATAGGATTAATGGTTCAGGGGTTATTATACATTTTAGATCAATAGATACTTTTGGTTCCTCATGGCTGTTTAAGTCCTTAACGGTTAATAATACAGGTTTATAATGTATTGATTTGTCAATACCACCACACTTTGATACATACATTTATGTATATTACTATATTATCAAGTACCAGAAACCATAAAGACAATTTTAAGCTGTGATAAATAGGTTTATGTTTTTGTTTTATGTGGCGATACTGCTTTGACATATAAACCTATAAAGGTGAAATAATAAAAAAAAGTGTAGTTATATGTTTTATTTTTAAAAGCACAACAATGAACAGAAAAATCTAAGTATTAGGATGAGAATATTTGTGATATAATGTAGAATATCAATTGACTTAATTGTGTTTTGGAACCAATATCAAGGCCAAAGTATCAGTATCAGTATCAGTATCAGTATCAGTATCAGTACTGGTATTAAAAATATTCAGTTTAAATATCAGTTCATTCTACTAAAAAAAAAAAAAATCACATCATTATCTTCATCATATCACTGTAAAAACAAGCAACTAGATAAATCACCAATACAAATATTCATTAGTTAGCGGCTGCTTTTAATTAACTGATTAAGTCATTTATCAAACAAAAACATGAAATATTTAAAGCTGTATTTTAGTACTTTTATTTTTAATTGGATTTCTTTAGTGTTTGCCAGGATAGAAAAAAAAAAAAGAGCAACTCCATCACGGTGAACCATGCGATGGCTATTTGTCAATAATTTGGACATTTTGAATCTTAAACCATTAATCCTGTAACTGAAAATAACAAGCACCAGATAAGTGATAATTATAAATGTTAATTGTTCATTTGGAGACATGGAGAAGACAGAAGTGACAGGGGAATACCATGTGGCAGTGCTCCCCCTCTTTGCCTAATGAGGCTATGTGATAGGGCAACGATGAGTGATGCTGTGCGTGTGTGTGTGTGTGTGTTGTTCATTCACAAGTGTTTTCCACGCCATTATATGTATGTGACCACGGCGCCGTCAGCATGCTGAATGGCTTGACAGAAAGCAGCATAAGTGGTTGTGCAGCAGGTTAATAAGGGAGAGAATAAGAGAGAGCATGAGTGAGTGTGCCATTCTGTGTGAGAATACAATAAGAAGTGTGTGTGTTTATGTCCGAGGTGAGTGATGAACTGCCATGTTTTTGAGTGGGAAGCCATCCATCACCCTCATCAGTGACTCTGGGGTCCTGTCAGTGCATGTTTCCCTTCATTTACACTGTTAATGACCATCTCTCTTGACCAAACTCTGCTGGGCTTCCTCATTGTCCGCCTCTTTTTTCTAATTACAATTTATTTTAATGACATTTTCTGGAATCAAGTACAGCATCCTCAAAGTATAGAACAGACAGGAAAGTAGAGTTCGCTTTAAAACCCCTGCATGCCACTCCTCGTTCCACTTTTTTGCTGCTTACGACTGGAATTATTTACAACGATCCTTAAAACTCACCTCATTCATACCGCTCCCGTCGTTTAAAAGGTCAGTGAGAGATACACTTCAGGACCACTGCACCTGTTTTTAGCCTTTTCTATATGTTGGATATCATTGTGTGATTTGTTAAAGGGGAGGCAAGGAGGACTGTTTTTGGTTTGTTTAGTTGTTTTTGCCTGGGTTTGTTTGTCCGTTCGTTAGTTAGCGACCTAACTCGAAAAGTTATGGATGGATTTTGATGAAATTTTCAGGATTTGTTGGCAATGGCACAAGGAAGAAATGACTAACTTTTGGGGGTGA
>JAPSES010000236.1:6860857-6872931 GCA_029822895.1 Maxillicosta whitleyi
CAGCCTGGCACAATAACTGATTTGCTTTGGGTGTTTGTTTTGCACTGGGTATGGCTGTTTTAGTGGTCAGCTAGCTGCGGTATGTTCACTTTCGCTAGCCTAGCATTCAGTCACCTCTGATTTTACCAAAACTGCATGGAATTTTTAAAAAAAAATTTAAAAAAAAAATTCATTTCCTACACTCGGGCTGACTCGGAAATGAGGCCCAATGTAAAAAAAAATTCCGGAGTACTTTTGTTTGTTTGTCTGATGAATCTCCTGTATTATTTAGTCTGTGGTGCATGAATTAGGATTTGATTTTAAGATTTAAACTGAAATGATGAAATCGTTTTACAACTTAATTAACATAACAAGACACCAGCACAACTACAACCTTGAGAGGATGGATGGATGGATGGATAGATGAATGAATGGTATAAGACCTTGCCTGAAAACACTTGGTGTTACTTTTATTTCCCATATTCTTCTTCTCCTTTGGGCTTTTCCCTTCAGTGGTCGCAACAGGGAGTCATTTGCCTCCATCTAACCCTGTCTTCTACATCCTCTTCTCTCACACCGACTACCTTCATGTCCTCTTTCACTACATCCATGAACCTCCTCTTTGGTCTTCCTCTAGACCTCCTGCCTGGCGGTTTCAGACTCAGCATCCTTCTACCAATATAGAACTAGCCACAAACCAGTGTCTCATTGTGCTGGTCCTAAACCCAGATAAATACAGAGGGTTGTGTCAGGAAGGGCATCTGACGTAAACCTTGGCCAAATCAATATGTGAATCATTTGCCACATTCTTATTAAAACTCAAAAATGCATTTGTAAACCTTTTGAAGGGGCTAAACTTATCAAGATCCAAAATGCAAACAGATGTTTTTCGTAGTAGTTTCACTAACAGCATGAATTCAGTTTGAATTTACAGGTCTTTCTTGTGCTGCACTACTTCTGACAAATATGACTAATGCATATTTTCTCATCTGAATGACTTATTTTCCCATCTGTCAGGGGTTATTGCACACCATTCACCTCAGCTCTAAATTGAAATAATTCACTACTTCATCTTGGACGTGACACCAGTTCATCACAGGTCTGACATATATAGAAGAACAACCAATCACTCTTGAGCTGACACCTACAGGTGATTTAGATCATAAGACATGCACCTATTTTAACATATACACAAAATCTAGATCATATTTTAATAGTTTATATTGTCGTTGTTAAGAAAGCTGTCTACGAATATATAATGACTAACATGTTGGTCCCATACCCAGTCCTTGAACCAGTTGAACTATGGTTCAAATCAATAAAAAAATATAAACTAATGCATGAACAGGGCTGCAAGGTATGTGGATTTTCCAAAAGCTTTGAGACGAAAATAACACGGAGGTTCATTTTTTCCCCCTCCATGGTCTGAAGAGTCTTATGAATGCTGTTGCAGTAATATAATAAGCAACACTGCACTTGACTCAAGCAGCTTTTCCTCGATACCCCTCCAGCAATTAAACGCCTCTTCAGCAGATCTCCACAGCTAAAGCAAATGTAAAGTGAGACACAGCCTTAATACAGCCTCTTATTTTTCTTCTTGGCTCTGTAGGACGGCTGGGCGGTTTAAGATATTGCAGTTATGTGACAAGGAGTATTTAGTCAGACCCCCGGTGACAGGCGACAGAGGAGAGTCAATATTCTGAGTAGCTTAACCTGCGCTTTGATTTTCAAGGTGGGAAGTCAATTTGATGTCACCAGTGGTAAGTATTCACATACATTAATCCGTTCATGCCTGAATTATGAGAAATTTAGTCACGATTTTTTTTTTTTTTAACCTGAGCGTTTTTATTCCTCTTTAGGCAAGAAAAAAAATGGTGTTGCAAAAATGTCTACTCATCTGGACATCATGCATTTAATTTTTGAAGCAAAGACACAGGTATTTAAAACCCATCATCAGAAAGTGATAAACTGTGAAAACTATTAAATTAAAAAAAAAAATTAATGCAGCTAATCTTCAAGATTCATTGCCATTTGTGCATAACACATAGGAAGTTTTGTACGGTCACTCTCAGGATCAAATCAAATAACAGAGACACAGAACAACCATAAAATTCTGTAAGAAGCTAAAAAAAAAAAAAAAGGGGGGGGGGGGGTGCATATACAGGCAATATATAAAAACACTGTTAAAACAAACCCAGGAGACAATAAATACAATAAATTGAAAAATATAGTAAAATAAAATAGAATAAGATGCAATTACTGCAATAGGGAAGAGGTAGTGATTTCACACACACACACACACTGGGGTTATATGTGCGTTTGTTTTTATGTTTGTGTGTTAATCTGATGTTTTCTCACAATTTAACATACTCTAATACTGGTTATTACTCACTTCATGGAGATAACATGTTGTTGTTGTTGTTTTATTAAGAAAACTGCTAATTACAGCCTAATAAGATTAATAAGATGATTTACATTAAAACATGTGCAGATCAGATTCATCAAGAATAGTTAGAGTAACGGTATGAATTTCAGTTTATGGGATGGTGCATAAGTGTTCACTGTGTTGGCTGATATGGAAGAAAAACAACAAAACCCAGGAGAACAGCTGGAGAATCCATTTCCACTGTAGTGAACACTGTGCATGAAAGGGTTCATTAAGCAAATATACTAATGACACTGCATTAAAAGTACAAGTTATAAACTCCATTATGGGATGTGTCTCTTTTAATATTTATGATATTACTGCTGCAATAATGTACATGTGGTATAGATGTTTAAGGTTAACCTCATGTGAACTACTTTACTACTGTTTGTCTAATTAATAGCGATGCATCATATTTGATAATAAAATCATTATAAGTTTGCGGTGTCACTGTCCTGTGAGAAATAACTATAGATAAAAAATATAAAAACTCAACTTTTCATGAGTTCAGACATTGCAACTGTGGATTTTCCGGTGAATCCAGGCAACGTTTTAAGAAGTTTATGTTGCCTTAGAAGTAGAAAAATGTATTTAATCCATCAAGTAGCAGTTAATCCCTCAGTTTATCATAAACATTCAGAATCAACCTATATCTACCAGGACTCTTTCACTTGCAAAAAAAAAAAAACATTACTAGAGAGAAAAAGTGTCATTATCAGTGGAACTCCACAGTAAATAAATCCTTTCTCCATGTGTTTCATATATTGAGACAATACATTTAGCTTTTGAAGGGAATACTCCTACTAATAAGCTTTTTTTTTTTTTTTTTTTTTTTTAAGGGGATTTAATGCACATTTCAACTGCTGTCATGTCCAGATTAGGGGTTGATTCAAGGAATTCAGCACAATATGTTAGTAGTTATATATTTCAACCACCTATTTGGGAAAAAAGATGTGGGTTAAGACTTAAACTGCTATATAATTTGTATTTATGATGCTCTTACCATTTAATGTTTGATTCAGCATTATCTAAGGGTTTTATGTTGTGTTAAGGTTCCAAACGCTCAACAGCCAGAGGAAGTCACGTACTTGAACACACTCACTACCAAAACCACCAACAAATCATCCGTATGTATCCACAGACTGTATCATTCACTGAATAAATCATGAAGCTTCAATTAGTCTTCATGCACTGTGTCATCTGATAGTTTACGTTATAGCTCTGGTAGCTTATCTCGTCTATTCTGCCTGAGAGAAAACAGCCAAAGTAAAACCACAAACCACCTCTGTTTTCTGCTCACTTTGTGTTGTCAATATCTCATTGTTTACACACATCTCTAATATTTCTTCATTTGACCCATAAAGACCCAGTGTGACATTTGTGGCGGTTACCAAATTAATCTTTCTCTATATTTAGTGGTCCTTAAGTGATTTATTACCAATTGTTGTAAGATTATCTTCTGTACTTTGTCTTTTTTTTTTTGTGTGAAAATCAGGTGTTTTCCTACGTGTAATTTACTAATCTTATAGATGTTCACACAAGCTCAGAGTAAAGTTAAGGAATATTATATAAAATACAGAGAAAACTGAAGAAAAAATGACTTTTTCAGAAAAAAATATCATTAACTGAAGATACACCAGACTTACATAATTGTATTGTTGTTTATTTATTATTATTATTATTTTTATTCTACTTTATTTATTCATTTAAAATTTCTATATAGACCCACATTTCTTTGTTTGTACCTTTTTTCCCCTCTTTACTTCACACACAGGGTGAAAAAAAAAGTGTGATTAACCAGGAGACAATTGTAAAATGTTATCATCATTATTGACACAATAAAGTATTAAAAATTTAAAAAAAAAAAAAAATTGAACATACACCAAGTGTCTCCATCCACTGTCATTGATCCAACTCCATGGGTTTTACCGGTGAATCAATGTTGTAGAAGATGACAGTGTTTCCATGGTAACTACAGAGCTTGTGAACATCCAAATAGGTCATATCTGATGACTATGAAAAGACAACAAACTGTATTTTACACCAATTATTTACATGTATTAATGGATCAGCAGGGATTAAATAGTTAACATCAGAAAATAATTTTGGTAGATAGTGGATGTTTTGGATCTATAAACAAAAATTCTGTTATTTTTTGCAGTGGATCAAATTAACAGTGTGTCTAATCTCCATATGAGGTGTCAGCTGATAGCTTGGATAACGGATCTGTGAATTTAGCTGTGTTTTAGACAGAAAACGGACACAGAAAAATTACAAATCACGTCTGTTTTCTGTAGATTTGGAGTTAATTAGATATAAGGTTTCAAAATCAAACTTCACCTCTATTCGAACCAGATGGAAAATCCTGATAATATGATCTGTACACTGCAGATAATACCCTGCCTGTGGCATTTCTTTACAGATGAGTCACTGCCAGTGCGTTTGCTGTTATTCACAAGTTCTGTTTGATATTTATGTTGTTTAATCATATATTCTTTTAATCTCAAGGGTTGCTACATGAAAAACTTTTCTTTTTTTTTTCACAAACCAGTTGAGAGCCGCTCTAATATGAAGAACTAAAGTGTTTGGTCTTGTGTTTTAAGGCTTTTACTTGAGCCTTAAAAAAAAAAAAAAAAATCTAAATGCATTAATGAATCAGTCCTGTGCAAAGTTTCCAAAAAAAAAAAAAACTATATGAGCCGCAGGCATAAACTTGGATTTACATTCCGATCCTGTACACTGACATTTACTCAAGAAATTAATCATGCATGCAGACAGCTATGCATATTCACAGAGTCACCAGGAACCCTTTCCCTTGGAGTCCTTAACATACAGGCAGATGCAGACAAGGCGATCTCATGCATAACCATGCAAGATCATTACACAAACACACATACATGCATGCACACACACACAAAATATACATATACTTACTCCCTACAAGTACACTATAGGTTACTGGCGGTGTGATAAAATGCTTAATATACTATACTGTGATATTAAATGTCATTTACTAATATTATTCATTACACGTGCATTCATGTATGATAGAATACCATTTTCAGAAAAGGCTATAGAATTCTTGAATTTATTCTAATATTGCAGGGTGTAACTTACATAAGGGAAAGGTAAAGCTGGAGGGAGGCCACCTCCTGCAGCTCCCTCCTGCTGAGGCTTTGAATTTAATTAAGGCAGAGAGGAGTTTCTGACCTTGTAGGTGCAATCAACTATACAATTTGTTTTTACATTTAAAGGATGTATAGCTAGCCTGTGTTTGACTATAGTGATATTAATCTCTATTCAGTCATATAATCTGCATCTAATGGAGGACAACAGTCTGGGGTCCCTGAGAACCCCACCATTAAGCAACAATCATCAAAGAAAAAGGTGAATGTATTTAAATAATTTTAAACAAAGTATAAAAATTGTTGTTTTCTAATGCAGAATCTAAGAGGGCAAAGAGAAGCATATTGCTGCAACATCTACAGTCACGGAAATACTAATTATACCATCAAAAGTCATCAAAAACAATGGTTATGCAAATTAGTACTCCTGTGTGTATCATGTGACTAAAATAGACAAAAAAAACCCCCCAAAAAAACAAGGAATGTCTAAAAACACTGTTTTTGTCTGTACAATGACATATATATTGATGTAAGAACTGAAGTGATTTTGGTTATTATCAAGAAAACATGGAAAATGGATAGATATCAGCTCTGAAATTAAACATTTATGAGTTATTTTTGTTGTTATCAATACATTTGTCCGAATAAATGTACTTTTAGTTGTACCAGGCATTAAAATGAACAAGAAACTGAAGAAAACAATTGCATGTCTGTGCCTGCATCTTATCAAAGCTCACATATTCTATATACTGTGGATACTTTCTGCCATGGGACACAGAGGTTCATAATGGAGTTTAAAGCCTGTGTTGGATATACAAATTCCAAACATGCTGCTGCTTCTGCTTGTGATGAATTACAAAAACACCTAGAACTTAATAGGCCTGTCTCAGGGTAGATGTATTCAATCTTTGTAAAGTCACTATTGTTTTGCGCGAATAATTTATACATTTATGGTTATTGATTATTATGACCAGTACTTTCTGATTATTTTTGTTATTCTGTGTCTCTATATGATATTTGTTTGTGACTTGTATGATGTTTGATAAGAGCCATGTCTGTCCACACCTAGTTCACTGTGTCATTTAATGGATAAATAAAGGTTTAATTAAAGGGAAAAAAAATTCTTCTTTCCCAATAAAAGAACATTTATTATTATTTTTGGCAAAGTTAATAAAAGTTTGGTAAAAATTTAATGAAAAAGTCACGTAAAAGATATAAGATAATGTATGAGGGAAAGCCTAAAATTTCTCCGACAAAGGTTATTATAGCACAGCCTCAGTAATTCTACAAGGGGAAAAAATATCTACCAATGGAAATATAGCTTGTAAAAGTCTTTAGAATGGAGATTTAGATAAAAATAAATAAATAATTGTATTATTTTGATAAATAAACCTTTTACTTCATTTGCCTGAAAATGTTTTGACTCTAACTCATATGTCAAAATGTAACCCACTCTGTAAGCATTGTATTTATAAATTTATACAGTTATTCTCAAAGGAATATTATTCATTATTTTTCGATCAGTGCATCTTAGACTATAAAAAACACTTCAAATGTGCAGGAGAAACTGAAAAGTAATCAAGTGTTGTGTTTACATACTGTATATGTTCTGTTATTTCATGTTATAGCTGGTTAGATTTAATGATATTCTTTCTATAATGTTACAAAATGTAGAACTGAGAGGAAAGAAACATGAGAAACAAGCTAATTAATTATATTTCGCTCTATATGAGCAGAGGTGTCAAGTGAAAAAACAAAGGTCTGACTAGTTTACTTAACTTTACTTAACTCCTCCAGTATTACCGTTGTAACTAAGTCTAAAATAAATTGCCCAAAATAGCTTAAGGCTCCACAAAGTTGCAATATTTTCCCAGAGTTATTTGACTGAAATAAAGTCGGTTTTATTCAATATAACAGGGCTGATTTGCCATAAATAATCAATCATCTTGATTAAAAATTCCTGATATTAATTCAGTGTTACATTATACAGTATATTATATGTGGTTTATTTTCTGATCATGAGGAAGCAGCAGTGAGGAAACCAGCCAGGATGTTTATGGCTATGTTAGACAGTGCACAACAGATATATGACACGTGTGTGCGTATACAGTCTTATACACAAGTGTCACCCATAATATCTACAAACACACAGAAACATACATGACGGATCCTCAATCCATTTATTTACATGTCTATTCATATTCAGATGTCAAAGTCAGAAAATGTTATTCTAGAAAATATATGTTGAAATGTCTTTGTTTTAAGCTTATATTTACAATCAGAGAAAACATTATCAGACCTTGTTTTCTTCAGTTTCTTGTTCATTTTAATGCCTGGCATAGACATAATTTACAGAGGGGATAGGGGGGTCATGATCCCCCCCAAAATTAGATCCAACCAATATAACCCCCCAATATAATCCCATCATTCTGATTGATAAATATATTACCTATTTTGCATGAATAATTTTTTTTTCCTTATTCTTTTTATTTACCATAAAAATCAGAGTATCTGTGATCATCTGGTAATGTAATGTGCGTACATGGTTAGAGTACATTTTTTTCTATATTGCCTTTGCCAGATCAAACCAAGTTTAACTTACTCTTAACTATGTTTTTTTTTTTTTTTTTTTAAATTCAACAGTAATTTTAGTTCAAAAGTAATTTCAGCAATATAGATCTCTTGTGTGACATGTAATTCACACCCACTCATTCAATAATTTAAAGATTTTCAGCCCGTGCATCACAAATCCCAGCAGTTTTAAAACCCTGCAACAGCCCTTAGTGTAACCCCCCCCCAATGTTTAACCCAAAGTTACGCCCTTGCATCCATGTGTCTTCTGCTGTCTTCAGTCATTGGCTGAACACCAACAGGAAATAGAACTTTCCTCATAGTCTTGCACTATTGAACATGTAATGACTCAAATATTAGAGAAAATCGATTAGTAATGCCTTACTCTACTGCGCTAGAACAAAAAGTAATCAGTTACTGTAATGCATTACTTTTTTTTTTTTTTATTCAATCTTAGACTACATCCCTGAATAGACAAATCAGTCCACCTTAAACCAGTCCACCTTAATTCTGTCTGTTTCAGGTCTGGTTTAGTTTAGTTTTGTAATGCATTACTCCCAACACTGACCCTACCCCCACAGGCTTTTACTGTAGAAACTAGGCATGATGGGTAATTACTTCATCTGCCTCTCTGCTCATGCTGATGCACCCATCACTCTGGAACAGGGTCAGTCTGGACTCATCAGACCACATGACCTTTTTCCATTGAAACACAGTCCAAGTCTTTTTTCTCTCTATCAAACTGGTGTTTTTTTTTGTTTTAAGAAATGAAAAACTACTTGCTGCATCAGTCACAATTAAATAACTGGTTCCATCTGCAGCATGAATCCCTGTATGTTATTAACACTGTGCTTTAAGGCTGTGCTGTGTACATATCCAGAGTTTGTAGAAATGTACGAGAACATTTATTTTCCTGAGGACTGAGGTGGTTTTAATACCGAGTCTGCCACCAGTAATCCAGCTTTACATTCACTAAAACCCTACTACTGGTAAGGTCATTTCTACAGAAAACCATTTGCTGGACAGATAACGACGGTCTTTATTCTCCCGGCAGCAGCCACAGTTGTTCATTATAGGAACTTGTTGCTCAAGACTCATGAAACCCCAAGGCTGAGGAGACAAAGATATGTGTCAGTGCCTCCAGAAAACAAGACTTAATCAACAAATAGCATGAGCCAAAAAAAAAAAAAAAAAAAGAAAAGAAATGCTGAAAAAAAAAAAAAGATTATCTCAAGGAAATGAAACATGAGCTCCCACTGTCCACTGATGTTGCAATAAAGAGAAGACGGCCTTACAATCACCTTGGCGTCATTTTGAATGGACTGTTTCTGTTCTTGTACAATTAAAGGAGAGAAATGCCTCACACGTTCATCTGTCAGGACAGGAGATAATTCTTTCAGTTCTAGCACAAGGATAAGACTCGAGCTGTGTGGAAGAGACAGAGAGAGGCTCTGAATGCAGAACAAGAATTCTAATTTTAAAGCCATGAATTACCAAAAGACTGCTTTCAATTTGATTGAATCCAACTTTATTAGCATTCTGCTTGCCTTTATGTGATGAGGCTGAGCCGGCCTTGTGTCCTCTCCCAGGCTGCAGCTGTGGGAGTGGAGGGCACAAAGAGGAGCTTCATTTGTGATGCTGATGGCTGAGGGACTTTGGGTCACAAGGAATTACATTGTCAATTATTTTGGTCAATATGTTTTCTACATGTTTTCTCCTCTTATTTCACAAAGAAATGCTTCAGGTTTGAGATGTATTAAGATTGCCTGCTCTGATGGATTAAAATAAAACTACAAGAACTTTTTTTTAAATTCAGTGAGTAATATTGCAATGTTAATAATATTTCCAATGTGAACCCTTTAGTCCCTGACGTGTCTGTGGTGATACGTTCCGAATGTATGATTTATTTTAAATATTCATGAAACATTTGCTCAATAGAAACAATTTACAAATGTACTGATAGAATGGACCTTGTTCTTTCCATAGACATCTGAGCATGCTCAGTGCACCCCCACTGCATCAGTAAAACACAGAGTAGTGAGTGATACTCGCTCAGTATAAATATAGAGGGTTTGGACTTTTTTTTTTTGTTTGATTTTTTTTTACACCGTTTTCCTTTTTTGTTATTTTTACTGTTGTTTGCGGGTGTTGTCATGATTTTCTATCTTTCTTTTTTTTTTTTATTACTGTGTTGTTTCTGAGTTTTGACTGTGTCTAACTGCTTTTTAGAATTCAACCAAGTGCCAAAAGGCATCTGGACTGATTTAGAAAAAAAAGAAAGAAAAAAAAGAAAAAAGAAAAAACACTACAGGGCCAAAATTCAAATACTTGTTGCTCAGTGTGTTCACAGTGCATGTTCAATATCTTAAATCTCTTACTGATGTCCATTTTTAGTGCCTTATTTTGTAAAAACCTGTAAAACTTCAATTCCTCTCTTTGTCTTTTTCTGTTATTCCACCTGTTTTGACCCTAAAACACACAGTAAAACAAAACCACTGAGGACAAGGAACACAAGCACAGCAGCAACTCACAGCAGCACATTTACCTGAAATGATGTCTCAGGGGTTAATGGGTTAAAAACTCTTAACATTTTGATTAATGCACTAAATAATTGCCATTTGTTAAATAAATTATAATTATGTGTGGTAGCACAAGGCAGGTACTTCCATTTTCTAAAATATAGTTTAGTCATCCAACATTCAAACCCATGCTTTAGTCCTTATGTAGTTTTCTCCAACAACCTTAGAAGCAAAAATGAGTCATAAACTACAGTGTTGGAAGGTGTTACTCATGTAACATTTGTATTTGTTTGATGAAATATTTTGAGCAGCTGAACTGGTGGGCCTGTAAATATTTCTGGCAGCAGGGAAGCGTATGTAGGTTTTACTCAAAATAAACTTCACTGTGCATGTTTTTGTAATAGGAAAAATGTCCAGTGTCAATGGTGTTGGTCACTGATGTATTTTTAACTCAGGGAGCACACACCTCTGTCAAGGACAATAGTCCACTGTTCTCATGTGAAACCACTAACAAACCATAAATTATGGCCCTTTATTTTAGTTGTTTGGTGTTGCTAGTTACTTTATTTTCCTTTTTTTAAAAAAAAAGGTCATCTGGAAAGAAATAGAGGTTCAGATGAACTTTACTGATCACAAGAAAGAAAGAAAGAAAGAAAGAGAAAGAAAGAAAGAAAGAAAGAAAGAGAAAGAAAGAAAGAAAGAAAGAAGGAAAGAAAGAAAGAAAGAAAGAAAGGCAGCTCTAAACTAAAAGGAGCACCCATCAGTCCATAGATCATCAGTGAAGTGTTCCAGACTGATGCAGGTTTCCTACCGTTTGCCATTTTCTGCCACTTTCTCTGTGTTTTCTGCATCGACTGAAATGTTTTCTTGAATTTCTATTGGTGACAAACCGATTAATTGTTCTGGCCAAATACTTGGTGCTGACAGGATGTTTTACACACTCTTGATAATATTTCCAGTGGAAATACTGACTTAGATGTTCAGTTATCCAGTTTCTACTAAAATAAGAGTCATCTCAGCGCAGACATGAATAATACATGTTTTACTGTCACCATGTGTTTCATTCAAGCTGATATAATATTAGCAAATTAATTAGATTTTCATCAGACTAAAATCTGCTTTTCTCTGCTCCAAACTATTATTCTCTTACAATCCACTACTGACCAGCCTTTATTTCTGTGTCCTGTTCTGAGGACCTATGAGTTAGATATGGGTCATTGCTCCACAGATGGAGATGACCAATCACAGCTGACTGGATATGTAGGAGGGGTTGACCTCCATATTCCTATTTTTATAGGAAACATACAAATATGCAAAAGGACACAACCCTGTACTTGCTGTTTTACGGGGACTTTAAATTTAACCTGGGGCTCTCCAATGTTAAAGGTGCCCTATTATGCCTTCATATACTCCAGTTAGAATTGTTCTATGGACTATACAAAACATGTTCATGAA
>JAPSES010000236.1:6873563-6883975 GCA_029822895.1 Maxillicosta whitleyi
CACACACACACACACACACACACACACACACACACACACACACACACACACACACACACACACACACATACATACACCATTCCCATCTGTAATCATATTTAGCATGACTTTCTCCACTCATACACAGTCCAGTCTGAATGAACTGGCTAGAACAGAATGCCTATGCGGGCTGAGTGTGGCTGCCCTGTGTTTGTTGTGCAGCAACAGCAAAAATCTCTCCACTGTACCTCCTATTGCTCACCAGAAACAAGCCTTGAGCTGCAAGCAGACAGAACATTGCCTGGGATTGTGGAGTTGATGCTATTTTTACAGCCAGTCTGATGAGGGGTGTGCTGAAAGAACGCTTGGCTCTCTTTCCCTTCCACATACTTTAATTAGACTGCATGCAGTTCTTGCTGTCTCACCTGTCTCTTTGTTACCAGGAATGAATACATTTAGAGAGATACAGGTAAATGCGTAAATGGATAGATAAATTGACTGAGAATAGAATTTGCACTGGTTTTGTTTTGTTTTTTTTTCCAAAGATGAGGCAGCCTGGGATTTTCTATGCTTGTGTATGTGCGCGCGCACACGTGCATGGCACTGAGTGTTGCAGTCGGAGTGGAAATCAATGCAGAGAATATAGTGGCAATTACTACAGCAGCCTGCAAGTGAACCTAGTGGAACAAACTAACTAATACATGAATAAATAAGCACAATGAAATGGAGATGTGTGTGCGCATGCAGACTGGTCTGTAGCTCTTGGACAGTCCTTTGCTGTGCCAGCCAATTAACGAAGTGTGTAAACCGAGCTCATTAAAGAAACACAGCAGTGGCCACACACACTCACACACAGAGGTTCGGTATCATGCCAGACTCTCTCTTGTTTCAGACATACCGTGCAGAAGGAGTGCACACCTTTACCGCACATGTCTACTACAAAGTGTCGAGGACTGTTTGTGTTTGCGGTTGATTATGTGTGTGTGTATTATTGTGTGTGTGTTTGGCTGAGTCTGTTTGGACAAGCCGTAAAAGATTGATTCAGAGTTTGTTGCTTTGAACCACCTGCCAAGTGCTGCCTCACTCACCCTCTGTATTCACAGAACAAAAGCTTTTCAAGGTCCCCACCTACTAACTATTCCTCTGTCTGTCTTTCTTCCTCTCTCCATGACTTGCTGCCTCTCGGCTTCTTTTCTTGTCGTACACTCTTCATCTCTTTCAATCTGAATTCTGTTTTCAAGTGCGGGATGAGTGCGGCACAAATATAAGCTCTTCGTTGGCTTCACTGCAATAATGTTGAGTCATGGAGATGCTGTTTTGTTGGTAACATGAGCGAGTGCTTGGTTTCTGTGTCTCTTAACTTTCTCTGCTCAATGAGACCATGAAATATAAGCTGCCAGTAGACCTAGGTGCAAACATTTTCCCTTACTGCGTTTAACAACCACGATTCATGGATGGCTGTGGACTATTATTAGCCACTTAAATGAGGGAAGAAGACAGAAAACAGAAGTGACTGGATTAGACGGTGGAATTTTTGGTCTTCAAGTACTTACAGACCTTTAATTTCTCCACCACACGTGTTCTGCATTTAAGTTAAGCTCAATATTTGAATAAGGGAATGATCACTATTTTTTAATAATTTGTTCAACATTTTTAAGTTCATGCCCAAAGAAAAATAAAGATTTTATTGCTATGGTGAAATATGAAGTTAACTTTTCTCTGCTTTAGCGCTGCAGTTATAGATTAATCTATTGAGTCTTTTCTCAGGTAAATTATAAATCGTTTTGACTGTAATCATACAACTCATACAATCCTGTGAAACATTCATATGAGTTTTTTTGGGGGGATTAAATTGTGATGTTTTTACTTATTTCACTGTCAGAATCAGTCACGGAAAGAATTGTTAGACCATCAAAAATCAGCAAAAACAATGGTTATATAATCAAGTGCTAATTCCTGTGTGTGTCATGTGACTAAAACAGACAGAAAAGAAACATGGAATGACAAAAAGCACCGTTTTTGTCAGTACAATGACCTAGATATTAATGCAAGAACTGAAGTGATTTTGATTTTTATCAAGAAAACATGGAAAATGGATAGATATCAGCTCTGAAATTAAGTTATTTTTGTTGTTATCATTATTATATTTGTCCGAACAAATGTACCTTTAGTTGTACCAGGCATTAAAATGAACAAGAAATTGAAGAAAACAAAGGGTGGTCTAATCATTTTTTTTCCGCAACTAGATTATATGCAGCTGAGATACAGAAATAAATGCATACCAGGGAAACACTAACAAATTATTGTCATTTTTGCTGAAAATATGATCAAGAATGAATACATATTCTAAATGAATTATGCTGATGTTGCCTTCAGTGCTTTAACCTCTGTGTTCAGTGTGTTGACGTCGGATGATGTGATTCCTTTTTGCTCTCTCACAGCAGATGTTGCTTTTAATAAACTCATATAGTCATCTTATTATTCTTATTCTTGTGTGGTTGGCTAAACAGAAAGGAAAAAGCTTTCACATATAGTGTATATAAACAGAACCTATGCATTTGTACAGAATACAGCAGCATCCTTTAGTGAAGCGATATGAATATGCATGTGTGGGTGTTGGTGATGCAGGGCCAGAGTGTGGGACTGCATGCATGTCTTTGTTTTGTTCGAGTGTGTACAAAAGATGATAATGTGCTGAGCAAAGGATTTGGAGGGGGGAGGGGGGGGGTGATGGTTAAGCTGCTGTGTCCAAATTTTGTCACATATTCTGGTGGGTTACGCAATCTAGAGCATCCAGTTACATTTCTGTGAATCACTGGCTTTATGTATTGTAATCATTTTTGGTATTCTAAAAAACTTTTAGTCTTACAATAGTAAGGCTGCAAATGGTTAACCTCAAACCATTCAGATGTGTAAAATACTTCTGCAGCATATATTTGGAAAAAAAGAAGAGGCCAGCCTGGTCCTCATCCAACAGATGAAGGATTTAACTACAAGCTACATGTTATATCGCTGAAGGCGAATTTAAGAATTGTGTCATTTTGAAAGCTTGACTGAGAAATAGTAATCAAAGACCTAAGAGCAAATCCTCCCCTGAGGCAAACGTTCATGTATTCACACATACTGATGCTGAAGCATATAGCCTGAGGGCCACCGATGGCCCCAACTGTACCCACCACCCCGAGCACGGATCAGGTGAAGGCGAAGCATCACTATTAAAAGGTATAGGCTTGAAAATAGGTTGCCATCCATCTATCCATTTCCAGTTGAGTGGCCGTTGAACCCCCTGCACAGTAGGAACAGCCAGGTTGGACGACTGTGGGGCTTGGTGGGATGCCAGCGGAGCCAGGTGGTGGGAATGTGTTGGAGATTAAACTGCTTGGTGACCAGCTACCCAGCTCACCCTGGCGCTGACAGACGTGGCACCCCTGGCTGGGTTACCCATGTGGCAGGTGTCAGGGGTACGGGTGGCAGGTCAAAGCCTGTCCTTATCTCCACTCCTCTGGCTGGAGACAAATGTGGATGTATGCAGTCATGTGGTGACGCTGCCCCGTGATTACTAGTCCTTCAAGCAGCTGTTTTTATAGTTGTTTGTAGATGTTAGCCTTGTTCTTTAGAGCTTTTCATAGTTACTGTAGTTGAAAAGACCATCTTATTGCAAACTTGTGTTACTGCTGGGTTACAAACTGAGTAAAAATAACAATAATACATGGATTCATTTTTCTACATAAAATAGAGGAAGTGTGTTACTGTGAGAATTTGTAAAAATTAACCTCATTAAAACCATGTGAAAAGTAGAAAAGAGGCCTCAGTTATAAAGATGTTTAATACAACAAAGTAAAGACCGAACAGAATAAATGTGAAACTAGCTCGTTGACTCATGGCGATCCACAGGTTCTAGATGTGGTAGTTTTTATGCTGTTGTGTATTTGTGCATGCTGTACCACATTTGCCCTGCAGTTAGCACCAAAGCATTCTGGTCATAGCAACGTGATTGTAAGGTTATTGTGTTCCAAAATTACTAATATCTCCCAAAATATTGGTCCTATCATCTTGTCATTTTGCCAATCTGGTCCTTGACTAAAAATACATACATATACCAAACTGTAGCCTTCAGTTCTTTCTGGATTTTGTGTGACTCCACATACACACATACATACATCCACTTGTCTTATTTTATTCATTTTACTTCATTTTATTTCATTTTACTTGTTTTAATTTTATTATCTGTTTTTTTTTTTTTTATTTGAATCTGTACAGCACTTTGGTCAACATCTGTTTTTAAATGTGCTCTATGAATAACATTGACTTGATCTGGCTTTTATAATATAGAGACGTATCAAGACAAGAACATATGAATAAAACTGGTTAAAAAAACAACAATGTGAAAATAAGGTAAAAGATAATAATACAATGAAATGTGTATTGTTTGATAATGGAACAATAATGGGATAATTAATTAAAATTAATAACATATTTTCATTCATCTGGGGTCCAAGACACAAAAATAGGTATTTGTAGCGCCATTATTAACACAGCTAAACCACAAACTCTTACAGATTATTTATCATTCATTAATGTTAGAGTTCATGCTTATCAAAATCAGACGCATCATGCAAAACTAAAAGCCAGTGTGCTCTGTTAAACACGGCTAAACAATGCTATTGAAATACCACACTCACTTATCTGTCACCTGCACCCACAATGCACATGTGAAAACACCTGTAACTGAATACATCACTTAGAAATGGGAGCTTGAACACATAAATAAATAGAATACAGGTTTGCTCTTTGGGGTGCACAACAATGAGGACTTGTCTGGCCTTAAAGGAGGAGGTGTTGGAGCAAGATGAGAAGGATGACAAGGAGCACGTGGCTATTGTGTATGTGGACTTTATTTACGACATATTATAAATACGCACACTTCAGTTCAGTGCAGTTCAGTTTATTTTGAATACTCAACAAAATAAACAAAACAATCCTACTTTAGTTCTTAGAAATAAAACTGATTGCAAGAAAACATAAAATATTATTTTATTCATATATTCGAAAAAACTTGAGATAACAGTGTTTTATACTTTTCAGTTTTCATGTCAGAAACTATGAATTTGACTTTGTTTGTGTTTTGTTTCTACACATCACAAATGTGTTGTTTTCAGTTCTCGGTTTAACTCTCGGTTGCCAACAAAACACGTTATAAGACACTGGGCTGTAATATGTGTCTGAATTTCTCCTTCTTGTACCAAATAGTGAACAAAGACACAGCAATTATAAGTTGGTTATTAATACATGATGAGCTGCTGATGTTGCATAGAATAAAGAGGAAACTGAATATAATTCCACGTGTTTAGAAGCAGAAAGTGAGCTACAGTATATAAATATATGGGTCTTTCATGAAACTGAGTTCATGTTGGTATCTGGCATTTTTCCAGCTTCTTAGACCCAATAATAATAAGAGAAATTTAGGCTTATTTCCCCCCAGGATGTACCAAATAATGACCTCAGATACATGAAAAAAAAAAAAAAAAAAAAAAAAAAAAGATCCTCTTACACTGAGCAATCCCAAAATTCATGATTTTTTAATAAAATATTGGGGCCAAAAATACGTAGGAACAAAGCTGGGATAGGAAAAACTACCAAGGTGTCAGTGCATTTGATCTAGAAACATGGTTTGAAATGGTCTTACGTAGGCCTATAAATAAAGACACTGTGTTACATGTGTCGACCCTTGTGGTTTTTCTAATCTAGACGTGTGGATTTTTCATGAATTGGCTGTCTCATTCCAGGTTTCATATGTAACCCATTGTGTCCACTTGTGTTACGCGCAGAACCTGCCCATCCATCCATCCATCCAAACCATTTTTGCCATTCTACTCACTTTTCCATTGGACATATGCACAAAACTTTATTGGAAAAACAGAAGTGTGTAATGTCAGTTTGCCCATTAAATCACAAATGTGATGACATGGCAATAAATGGCGTTGATTTACAGATATATCTATTATTATTATTATTATTATTATTATTACCTGCCTGTTTGTACTAAATTAAAAATATATATTCAGTTTCCTGTGTGTCCTCATATACTGCATAATTTTTCTTTTAAAACTCTTCTTCTTCTCTTGTTGTAATGTCCGTCCACATCCAGGTTTTTTATTTATATGACTATTTGCACAAAAAGGTCTTTCCATTGCAGTTTTGTGGAATATACCGATTTCGCAAAGCCCGAAAAATCACCTCTTGCCGGTGCAAAAACTTTTAATCGAAAAATGAGAGATTTGGCGATATTGTTGTTTTTCCATTAGGTACATTTTTATGTGTAACTTATATTTGTGATATTTGAAAGTCAATGGAAAAGGGACTTATGTCCTGCATTTAAGTACCAGTTGCATAGAAGCACCCATATGTATTAATCGCCCAGTGTCTTATAACTTGTGGTTTTGGCCACTGAGAGTTTATAACACTCAGACCAGTGACCACATCGACCTGGGGAGTTTACAGTATATTGTGCACAACAAAATCATACAACTCATTTTAGGAGGATGACAGACTCCACAGCTCCACAATGCCTCCTGAAAGTATGACAGATCACTCACTAGGCATTTCTGCCACATTTCACCACACATCTTCCTACTAAAAGTGTGTTTTGAATGTGTTTTAAATGGAGCCTAGTTTAATGTGAGGACTCTAAGCTGTGTTTATGAATCTAAATTGAAGCAGGAATATGGAGACTATCCAGTGAATGTGCTGATACTCTGAAAATGTCATACCCATTTCAAGCTTTTGTTGAAATCGTCTCACAGGGACGCAAAGCTCTGTTGAGAAAAAAGAGAATCTAAATGGACGATCTTGAAAAGAAAGAGAAAGAGAATAGTCGTCGTTTTTCAAGGCCTCTCCATTTGTCCCCTCGCTCTCTTTTTCTTCTTTTTGCTTTTCTTTCCTCGGTGCTGTATCAAGTCTATGGAAGTCACAAGGGAGCTGTAGACCTTTACCTGCTCTGGTCTGGCTGTGTTAAAGGTCAGATATGAGAGGATCCCATATGCTGGTCTCAGATGTCAACAGCACCCGCATCAGACCGCTTGGATTAAGGGGAACGGAGATGATGGCTGCCAGGAAATCACTTGTCTCGCAGCCTGTCAGTAACAGTCTGTATCTCTGTCAGAGGTGGTGTGTTTGTGTGTGTGAGAGAAAGCGCAGGTGTATGCATGTGTGTTTGTAATATGAATACTCCACTGATCCCCTCCTCCCTGCTGTGTGTGCCTCTGCACATCTCTGATTGCCAGATGTATTTGTCGAGAGAGTGTGCATGGATTTATGCTTTTGTGTTTGCATGTGTGTGTGTGTGTGTGTGTGTGTGTGTGTGTGCGTGCATGTTGGCCAGGTGTGTGTCTGAGTCTCTCCCTCACAGTGAGAGACTTCTGTGTTGACAGCGCTGATGCTGTTTATTTTGGCAATATGCTGTCAGGAGCCGTGGGACACTGACTGTGTGTGTGTGTGTGTGTGTGTGTGTTGGAGGAGGGGTTGTGTGTCTGAATTGCTGTCACACCCTGAAGATAGCAGTCTGTAATCAGGTATTGTGTATGGGTGCATGACTGTTATTCGGGAAAAGCTCTGCAGGATTCAAGTTTAATTATGCACTAACACACACACACACACACACACACACACACTTACATTCATTTCCAGGAGACTTACAGTACTGTGCAAAAAGTCTAGGGCTATTATTAAAGCTTTGGTTCTTCGTAATGACCACACATATGCATTTCAATCTCAGAAAACAGGACACATGTTTAACAACATTAAAAAAACTAAATCAAAGTCATTCACTCTCTCATTTTCAGAACTGCTTAATCTCTTAATCAGTTATGGATAATTATGATGTAAATATGCAAACATCGTTAAAATCTGAATATTATAGAAGCTATATGGGATTAGTTAGACAGTGAAAACAATAAAATGCAACCAAAATGTAAAGCGTAGTTCTGGGATGTTCTGAAAACAAGTTGGCACAATAAACCACAAGATTTTTTTTTTTTTTTAGAAAATATCTTTCCAGTGAGTTAAAGATGCACTAAATACAAGTAGAGATTTCATATAATACTGACTTTTATATCTGCAGAATACACTTAACACCTAACACTAACCTTAAAGCTCTGGTATATACATTTTATTAGAGGTCGGGGTACTAAATTGCAGACATATAGTATAATATAGTATGATAATAAGGCAGTATAATACTGACAACTATATTTCTATTAGTGTATGACCAACTGAAAAGGATAATTGTGTATTTGTTAGATGTTTGTGTGTACAGAGGATATGGTTCGCCTCCATGGTGCATCAGCATGTTCTAATTTGCTTGGTTTCATATCAGGAGGCATCCAGGCATCCAACTCAGACAAGATGGAAGAAATCTAAAATGAGGGAATTAACAAAACCCATTGTCAGACACACAGTGGTTTATAAAGGAAGGAAACAGCCCCCATAGACGATGATGGCAGCATGTGTGCTGCTCCACAAACTACAGAGTGAATGCAAAACCTGAGCAAATGTGTAGTATTTATTAAAATCTGCAACCTCACTGCTACATGTCAATAAATATCACACACTGAACATTTAAAGCAGCAGGACACAAAATCAAAGGAATCAAAGACTAAGTATTAATCTACATGACCTGATGTTGTTTCGTGCTGTTATAGAAAAGTGAAATACTTTTTCAAAGCTTCTGTGTTTAAAGAATAAAGCAGTAGAGTCATGTCCAGGTTGCATCAGACACAAGGGCGTAACTTCGGGATAAACATTGGGGGTGGGGGGTCACAGTCAGGGCTGTTGCAGGGTTTTAAAACTGCTGGGATTTGCTGAAAATCTTTCAATTTTGTGAATGAGTTGTTATGAGATCTATATTGCTGAAATTACTTTTGAACTAAAATTACTCTTGAATTAAAAAAATAAACACGGCAAGAATAAGTTAAACTTGGTTTGATCTGGCAAAGGCAATGAGGAAAAAATGTTCTCTAAACATGTATGGGCATTACATTACCAGATGATCAGAGATGCTCTGATTTTTATGGTAAATAAAATGAATAAGGAAAAAAATCAACAAATCATTCATGCAAAATATTTAATACATTTATTAATTGGAATGATGTGATTATATTTGGGGGGTTATATTGGTTGGATCTGATTTTTGGTGGGGGTCATGACCCCCCTATCCCCCGTGTTAATTACGCCTATAATCAGACAGAACCTGATCAACAATTGGTAATGACGGCTGTCAATCATGGATTAAACCCTCCCACCTGTTTGAAAACACCTGTAACAGGTGGTGCCAGGTACAACAAACCCCGCCCCCACATGTATTGTAGCTTATTTTGGCATAACTCCAGCTGATGTCAACATATCCATTGCAACATATCCAAGTTTGAAGTGAATTGAAAAAAAAAAAGATGTTTTTATTGATGTGAAATTTAACCCATTATCAGTAAATAGAAGAAGAAAAAAGATTAAAAAATATAATACAAAATTTGCCCTTTGACCTACTTTTCCCAAGATGTAACCACATCTATTCTGGGTCTATAAATATAATTTGGTATGAATTGAACCAATAGTTTTTCTGCGAGAGTGTTAACAACCAAAAAAAAAAAAAAAAAAAAGAAACTAAGAAAGTTAGAAAAACAAACCAATCCAAAAACAAAACCCTTCCCTCCCCTTTGGGTAATTATGTCCTTCCAGAATGCTTCAGCTACAATATGGTAAAATGGAAATTATGGAAATCTTGCTCAGTGATATTAAATAAAAACTGTCAAGCATCTCAACTTTAAAAGCTTAAGGTTATAATTTTTTTTTTAAAAAAAAAGACAAAGCAATAGATGCTGTGAAAACTGTTTTCAATTGAAGTTGCAGATAAAAATCCACAGGTATCTGTTGTGACTGGTAAATTACTCTTACAGTTGAAGTAAAGCTTTAAAGTTTAACACACATTATTTTTTGACACAAACAAAGCCTAATTTCTAACTATGAAACTGGTACCTAAAAACAGGGGCTAAAAAGTCAAACCAGATGTAGACTAATGTTATGAGTTTGGAGGCGTTTTGGGTCTGTTTTAAAAACAAATAATTACTGAGATAAAAGAGAAATATTTTGGGAATCAAACTAATTATGCAAAGCAGAGTGTTTAAATGGGCAGGTTCCACAACGAATTACACACGAAACCTGGAATGAGACGATTCCTGAAACACCTGCATGTCTGGATCAGAAAACCCACTAGGATCATCATCAAATTTACCATTTAGACCATTTACAGCCATGTTTTCAGATCAAATGCACTGACACCCAGGTAACTTTTCATGTCCTGGTTTTGTTCCTATTTTTGGCCCCAATATTTGATCAAAAATTCAATAATTTTGGGACGGTTCAGAGCAAGAGTGTATATA
>JAPSES010000236.1:6909122-6925908 GCA_029822895.1 Maxillicosta whitleyi
TTTTACACACCCCCCCCCCCACACACACACACACACACTCCTCCTTTCAGTGTCTTTTCTGAATCCATTTCTATATCACACACCCACTCATTCTGCGGCAGACAGACCAAACAACCAGCCATAATGAAGTGCCACTGCATCATCACAAACACTGCTGTGTGTCTAAATGAGCTGGAGAGGAAGGAGGCAGTGTCTCTGCTTTGTTTCCTAATTATTTACTACCATCACAGGTGAGGACAGGCAGAAAGGGTGCAGAAGAGGAGAGAGGTGGGGAGGGCTGAATGGGAGAAGAGACCAAAAAGTGACAATAGAGCAGATATTTGTATGATTGTGTGTGTGATGCCCTCTAACCAGAGAAAGCCTTGGCTCAGCCTGTCTGGCTTTGCAGCTTCCTCCAGCTCTAGAAATGCCTGCCTGCGTAGCCAGATGACTCACACACCCAGCTCAGAACTCAAGCCAGAGTTTAACACACACACACACACACACACACACACACACACACACACACACACAATGGTTCCTCGTAGCAAAAGGGGTGTCACACATGCATACAGATATATGCCCAAATACATGTACACAACTACACATCAGCACATTCAGCAGCCCAAACAGGTGTGTGTGTAATCTCATCTGCACTGAGATTATCTCCACAGACTCTCACTTTATCCTTGAAAGTTTGGTTTGTTTTACATCATCATATATCAACTCAAAAGTTCTTTACAGGAACTTGTTTTGTTTACACTTACTGACATACTAGAGGTAAAGTAAAGCAAAACTGATTTAAACAAAAAGTATCCGAGACTTAACTTGACGTAACCCTAAATCCCCTTTTGGAGATGCAAATGTCTGTTTACAGTCACTTTGTTATGCTGTCAGTTGATTCTAGTCTCACTGTAAAGACTGAAAGTCTGAGGAAATCTCTGAGGATAGCTGGTGCTTCACATCCAAAATTACAAAATGACATCACAATCAGTGGAAATCAAGGGAAAGTACAGCAGAATTTGGTAATAGCTACTTTTATTCTGCAGCTTTATCCTTTCCTTCCACACCAGAGACTAAATATAAAGCCCAATAACATAATGGAGTTTCATGCTGTTGTGGAAAAGTGAAGCCAAAATGTCACAGTTATGGGAGATGCAACATTACTCTGAGAAAATTAGCAGTGTCAAAGCTGTCAGTTAGATATTTAACGCACTTAAATGTCTGAAAGCACCTGGAACTGGACAAAGTCTGCTGTTAAGAGGCAATTTTCAGCTTCTAAACAAGAGTCAAGGCAACGTGCAGATGTCTTATTTCCTCTGAGAACACGAGTTATAATATGGAGAAATTGATTGTACACTGACTCTTAAAGATACACAACGTTCTGGTAATGGTTTTAACTGAAAGCAGCCTGTTGACTGGATTTCAAGGTGGTTTTCTGACATGTGAAACGGGGACGCTAGGCCGTAGGCTGATGCTCATCCATTTGCTTTTGCTTCACCAGCCTCCTGCAGTTATTTATTCACACTCATAGTTTGACAAACACACACAGGTGTACACAAGCTTAGGTACAAAACGCAGTTTTCCTCGTGGAGAAAGAGCACTGGATTGTTTGCTGTTTAAGTTTTCATTCTACTCTGTGCTCAGAATGCAAAGCGCTGTAATCATATGCATTCCTGTTCATCACTTCAATGTAACCAGCTGTCTGCAGTTGGACACTCACAACACAAACACATTCAACATGTACCAAGTGTTTACACATCAATGTTGCATAATCCCAGGATTATATGATCAACTTTTTTATATTAGTTTTGTGTACCTAACTGATTGGAAGGTAATAATATAACTATATAAAACATAATATTCATTACCTGTCCCCCGAAAGGTTTGTTTGTTTATATTGTGAACACTCTAGCACCAAAACTATTGGTTGAATTCATACCAAATTGGGTTTATAGTTTGCCAGTGACCCACAATAGATCTCATTTCATTTTGGAAGAAGTAGGTCAAAGTTCACTTTTTTTTTTTTTTTTTTTTTTAAATTAAAACTTTTTTTTTTCTCTCATAATTATATTCTTATAATTATATGGGTGAAATTTCACATGTCTATAAAAATGTCAATTTTGTTTCAATTTGCTTCAAACTTGCTGCACATATAGAAGCAAATGATATGCTGACATCACCACACGCATGCAGATAATGACATTGTGATCGATCAAACCCAAAATAAGTTACAATGTGTGCAAGGGGCGGGGTTTGTTGTGCCTGGCACCACTTGTTAGATGTGAGTCGGCTGTTTATCGGGTTCATCAGTGAGTGTGTAAATACAACCTCTATTTCTACTGACACAGAAAACTATTTATATTTATATTCTACTATTTATACATTGTTGTGTGTTCCTCCTCAGGACTCAATGATACTTTATCTCTATAACCTCACATAGATGTGTGCAAAATGTAAAGTGTATTTAAGAGAATGTGTGGAAATAAGAAGTATGACAAAATCCGTAGAGTGCTACATAAATGTTTTATAATGCTACGCCTGTGATAAACATACCCATTTTCTATTTAAAAAATAATTCAGTGTATTTCATTGGAGTGCTTAGGGTTATTTTGTTCAGGGTTCTAGCTAGGAATTTATTTTAGAGTAGCGAGGGGACGGGTTGATCAGTGTGTGCAGCATCCTTTGGGTGTGCGATGCGACCTGGGGAGGGGGGGGGGCTTAGACTGTATTGAAAATTTTACATAGTGGGAGAAAATCAACATAGCAGCCTAAAATTATAGTGTAGCAGGCCGTGATGGTACTTTGTGCTAGCTTCTTCTAGAAAATGAATCTTTTTGATTTACTGAAAAAAAAAAATTATGAATTTAGAACAAGAAAAACACTTCACAACAATATACAATAACTAAAACATACATACATTAGCCGGCATACAGTTAAATGGGCTTTTAAAGGGGTAGGAATTTGCTAAATCCACTGAATCGCTGTGGCGACCCCTGAAGGGAAAAGTCGAAAGGAGAAGATTTTCCTAAATCCACTTTAGTTCCTTTATTTGTACATTTGGAACCTAATAATTTACAAAGTTTGAATTTGGACCCTCCACATGCTGAAAAACTATCTTCATATATCCATTTTGGCAAAAATCCAGTGGATTTCTACAACCTGTTTCAATTACTGCTTAATTTGTTACGTTTTATGACTAGTTACATCACAACATTTGTACATATAAGGTCAAGACTTCCGACAAACATTTCTCTGAGTACGACATGATTGTTTGTCAGCAGTGGTTGAAGCAAAAACTGAAAGTGTGCCCAAACTTTGAGCTGATTACCAAAAATGTTCAGTTGTTGGTTGAATAGGACAGAGCATTACAGTTAACAACCTGGAGTGGGTGGGGCATGGAGTAGCTCATTTGCATTTAAAGGGCCAGCGCTCAAAACAACCTTTCTGGTGTCATTATAGTGTTGAAGATGGACCTGTGGAGTTGAATTAATGAAGAATTCAGACACAAATATAGCATTTACAGTTTATGTAGAGCACAGGGGAATGTTTGAGAATGCATAGTTCCATTTTTAAAAAAGAAAAAAAAATCATTCCTTTAACACATCTATACCCTCCCTCTATTCTGCCCATAATAATATATGACAAAGGTTGTGCAGGAAAACAATTACGAAAACAACACAAAGGTACATATAATGAGTCCACTACAGGTTTTTCATTAGTACCGGACAAGAGGTGAAGACATACTATATTCAGACTGCTTTTCAGAATGAGCCCAGCTTTCTCCAGATGAAGGGTGTCTGCTAATTCTTTGAGCCAAAGTTAGTTTTTTTTTTTATGCTGTAATCATCAGGTCATAGAGGAAAAAATAGCTTTTTAACATATATACAGGTGATGTTTCAAGAATAATTATGATGAAATACTGTTTTTTTTTTTTTTGTTCCAATACTTACTGAATCTGTGACAGAGACAGATTTACTTCTGCTGCATTTGTTGCAGAAGCACAATGTCTGACACCATCATGTGAAGCTTTATTATAGAATAGTGGAGAATATGAAGAACCCTGAGCAGGATGAAATACTAGAAAGTACTTTAAAAAGCACAGTTTACAGAAATAATGAGAAAGCTGCTGTACTTTTTATATTCAAATGCGGGAAATTAACTCAATTTGCTATTAAAAGTCTCCTCACAGCCTTTTATTATTTGATATTTTCATTGTGTCGCTGACATTCTTTATACCTTCCCAAATAAAACCCTGCTGTATGTGTTTCCTCTGTTTAAATGAGTTTGCCATAAACACTTTTTCCTTGTGTAAATAGCTTTTTCTTTAGCAAAATAAAGTGGGGCTACAGTGTGTTTGTGAACGCTGGTTCTGTCTATATATTTTAAGAAAAGCTGTCCTTGATTTAGATACAGTAGAAATGCCTTTAAAAAAGAACAAAAGGTGAATGCTTCTATGAAACTGGTCCCTAAAAATAGGACATGGGGCTGAATATTCAAACCAGATGTAGATTAATGTTATGCAGCAAGTTTGGAAGCACTTTGGGTTTAATTTAGAAATAAATACCTGAAATAAAAGATAAGCATCAGATAAAACACATTTTTATATTATTTTTATACAAAAATCCACATGTAACATGATAAAAAAAAAAAAAAAAGGACACAAAAATTATGTGCTACTATTTGTTTAACACCTCTTTATTCTCTCAGGTGCATTTTGGAATTAAACTAATTATTTTTATCCTATTTTTGGCCCCAATATTTAATAAAAAAAATTCATTAATTTTGGTATGAGTATTTTTTGTTTTTTTTTCCCATTTATTTGATGGGTTGGGGGGGGGGGATTTCTCTTTTAATATTGGATCTAAAAAGCTGGCAAAGCACCAGGTACCAAATGTACCCAGTTTCATAGAAACACCCATAACAAATAGAAAAATTGTCATCAATATGCAGTATATTTTTAATTCATGGTATGTGGTTATGTGCTGTGTCTGATATAATACAAGTGTTTTCTTTTTTCCTTTTTTGCTAGAATGCGGGAACGGGGTCCTTGCATTTGTGGAGTAGGTGTGTGGAGTCTACTGCTGTCCCTTTGTTTGGCTTCACTCACCCATGCACACAGGAGCCACACAGGTACGTAATGGATGTTATTGAAGTTTATATCCTTTCTTACGCCTACATGGTACATATACTTGCTGGGTGGTCACTGTCTCTTATCTATGTCAGATTAACACCGCAGCCACTACTGCAGCCAATTTCTTCTCACCAGTTGTAAAGTTGGAGTGAATAGGTCCTGTGCTACCCAAGGGAACGTAGAGGTCGGATTCACAATGAAATACGGGGCCATAGAAGCCGGCTGCCAGAAAGAATACACAAAAAGTTCTTTAATAAAAGGAAGAGAAGTAGGAGCAGTCCTACAGAAAAGATCTTAGTTCAGAGGATTTCACCTTGCAGTCCCATCAAGGTGGGGCCACTCCCCAAAACGCCTTTAGGACACAGCTCAGACAGTGAGCAGTGAGCCTTATGGATTAGAAATCCCTGGTTGCGTGATATAGACTTCCCATGTGGGTCGAGTGGCTGAGTCAGTGGCATGATTGAGCCCAGAGGCCCTTTACTACTTTCCAGTTCATTTCTCAGTGGAAGGTTTGGTATGTGGGCTCTGTGGTTCGCAGTGATCACCTGTGTGTGACACTGGAAATGACCAACCTCTGGGAAAAAGCGCTAATGGAGAACACAGACTGTCCCGTTGTGTAGACATGAGTGAAAACAGGTTTGTTAGATCTTCTCAGTGAATAATCCTCCATGTTTACGGTTTGTTTTGACTGTAGTGGTGCTCAGTATCAGGGCTGATACTGATTAATACACGATGTGAGTGATCTACATCTAATAGATTCCAAATCAGTTGTGTTATTACCCACAATCCACCACTATCACTTCAATTCATTCAGTTCATTTGTTATCATAAACCTCAAAGTAGGTCAAACAACAACTCTCTCTCCCAGAAACTGCATTCCTTTATAACCACATTTAGTAAATCCAATTATGCGTTGTTATGAACCCGTTGACACCCACTTTACATTTCGTAAACGACATAATCAGTGACTTAATTTTGTTGCATGAAAACCTAATTTCTCATTAAAGGATCTGTGACTTGTTTGCTTTTACTTTAACTGGCAGCAAATGAATATACAGGAGTTAAAACACAGAGGTCACATCATTCACGCTGCTGCTGTGGCTTAACCTTAAAACTTGACTCAGTTTTGGCACCTGCAGGTATTATGTTAATGAGGTGACGTAACAAATGTATTGTGACGTGAGCTTTATCGTGAGTACAGATATGAATGGGGTAACAATTAGGGATGTCCCGATCCAGGTTTTTGCACTTCCGATCTGATACCGATACTGGCCGATACCGATATCGGCCTATACGAGCATGTATTAAAATTTAAAGTTCTTTAGCTTCCTTACTTCCTTACTTCTTTAAAGGGGTTTAGTACTCTTGATAACAGCTATACAGCTGAATTAGGTGAGTTTGAATAATACACAATGGTTGGCAAACAAGAAACGGACCTGTTTATTCAGGGATAAACACAAAATAGACATTATTATAAATAAGGAACAGAAATGGCATCAGTGGTCAGTAAAAAGTGCAAATAAGACTAAACTATTAAAAAAGCAAAACACACAAACATTCTGAGTGGAAAATAGTCTGTGAACTCAGCATCAGCTCTTGAACAAGTGCAAACCAAGGCTTTAAAAAAATCTGTTAAAATAATATTGTGAATTGTTTAAAAATAAAAATACCTTCAACTCCTCAATCTCCCCCTGAGAGATGCTAATGTGCTGAAGGTGTGCTGGAAAATGTGGATCGGATTTTAGGGAAACCACAGCAAAAACATGGAATGGATTATCTAAATCGGATTAAAAAAAAAAACTGGATCAGGAGTCTGGATCTTTTTTTTCCCATGCCGGCTGATCCGATACCGATACACATTTTTTTGCTAATATCGGTGGCCAATCCGATCCAAATATCGGATCGGGACAAGTCTAGTAACAATACATATAATATTCTTTTTTTTCCCAGGCAGGAATATAGTGGTTACATTTAACTCTGTGGCTGATAAATTATGATCGAGTGCACTTGAATAATTGGAACAATGTTTTTTTTTTTTTTTTCCTGCTAGTTTGATGAGACAGTTCTGGTTTGACCAATCTGTGATCTGCATAACACAAACAAAACATTCAGTACATCTTTAGCTCACGAGGACCCTGTAAAAAGTGATGCTAATATGTGTATGTGGCAAAGCCTGGGGGTCACTGCTGTGACATAATGTGATGTGATGTTTATTTTAATAGTTTGCTTTAACATCATATACTGCAGATGTTTTTATGCTGTAAATAAAAATGGCCCAAATTATGTTTTATATTTGGAAAATTGCCTCGAATCTTACTGAGCCAGTGAATTTGCAGACAGGAGAAAAAAGTGTTCAGCTATTTTTTTTTATTATCACTTTGAAAATCGGAATATTACGTGAATAACATCCTCATATTTTGAGAATAAAGCCATAACGTTACAAGATCAATGTCATAATTTAAAAACAGATGGGAAAAATATCACAACCACCAATATCTCTGCAGCCGACCGCTTTCAGTCAGTTCCTACTCCACAAAAGAGGCAATTTGCTCCAAATCTGTTCAGTTCTGTTCAACCTGCTCCTTTTCAAAGGTTTTCTTTTCTTTTTATGCAAATCTCTTTGTGGCTTGGTTTTAATGTTATATTCAAAATAAATAAAAAAAAAACCAACAAACCTAAACGTGTGCCTACTCGCTTCAAATTCCTTAGACTAATGATAATGTGTTGATGGTGGGATAACAGCCTCAGTATTTCCCCGTGCGTAGACTCCAAATGCAAGTATAACCTCACACACAAGTTCTCTATTATATGACGGGTAGGATCGACTTTATTCTCGTCTTTTTAAATTATGACGTTATTCGTGCAATATTATGGCTTTATTCTCCAAATATGACGACATTATTCTCATATTATTACAATTTCATTCAAATAAAAATATGACTCTTTTTGTATTGGATTTTATTCTCATAAAATTACAGGGTTTTATCTCAATATTTACCAACTTTATTCTGTTAGTGACATGTGACGAAGTGGTTTTATTTTTTATTTCATGTGGCCCTAATACACTGTTGTAAAATACAGTGTTGGTATCTGTAAATAGCGCTATAAACCAGGTCAGTGTGAGAAAGGTGCTGTTGTTTGGTTTCCCGGTGGCTGAGACATTGAGAGTCTCTCTTTAAATCATGTGACCATTAAGCCTGAAAAAATCTCTTCAACACTTTTCCTCCAGCATCAAAGACCAGAGCAAAGATGTGACTAACATATCAAAAAGCATATCTTGACGAGAACTTGAGTGATTGGCAACGACAAAATGACCTGAGGATACAATGAAGAAGTGATGATAGTAGATTTTCCGTTTGGTCCGACTGCATATGATAGACAGTGATGGCTTGAAAATGTTAAGATCTCCCTTTGGCTTTCATGTTGCGATAAACTAGCCTGCACCAGCTGCCCTTCATGTGAACTGGATGCTTTTGTTTACCATTGTTTTTTTTCCCGGCATGTCTAACATCACTTTCACTAGATATTTTTAAGGCAGTCAGTGTAGTGTATAGTGCGCCACCATCTGCCATGCACAGATTTTCCATTAGGGGATGACTGAAAGGCAAAATGATTGATGAATACGAGTCTTTTCTTTGAATCCTGAATCCTTGAAAGCACATGCAATACTTCAAAGAGATGTATTGTACAAGTCATTTGGCCCTTTATGTGGAAACTGAAAAGTCACCATAATGTTATTAGTTCTTAAAGAATACAAGGTTCTTGGAGTGAGTTCACTTGAGTGCACACTAAATGCGTGTCCTTGCTGGAATTCGAGTAGTTCTAACCATAGATATGTGTGTTTGTGTGTGAGACTGACTCTGTTGTTCTGAAGCTGCCAGGCGCTCTCAGAGAAAAAGACATTCTTGACAAGGCAAAAAGAAACATTTTCATAAATGGCCGGCTGGTGAGAAGACACGGAGAAAGGACAGAGGCTGTCTCCTGTTGTGGTACATCTCTGAAGTGTTGACATCTGCACAAAGCGATAAAAACATTTTCAACAGGTTAAGAAAGAGATGGGTGCGTTCACACTGCAGGCAAAAGTGGCCCTAATCGGATGTTTTTGCCCATAGTTTACTCATATCTGATGTTTTTATGACAGTTTGAACAGCGTAATATATATAGACCCAAACAGCCACTGGTGACCAGGGATGTGGATTTCGATTCCTTTACCGATTTTGCTTATGGATCTAATTCCTTATCAATTCTATTATTCGATTCTCATTGGGTGAGGGGATGTAAGAGTACAAACTAGTTTGTTTGCATTACCGGACTTTTCGGACTATAAGCCTCTCACTTTGAACACTGTGGCTTATACAACAATGTAGCTCGAGTGTAGATTTTTACGGGCTAACAGCCTCCAGGGGGCGCTCTTAACAGTAAGTGCAAAAGTGAGACAGATAAGTGGAAGAGGTGATGCGCTGAGGAAGACACTGGTTTTAAGGTTAACTCATTCACACACCCTCATCATGGAAAACACACGATGAACACCATACGACCGTACAAAGTGAAAGCAAAACTTAAGACACTTTTGTATTTCCTCTATGCCTCCTGCTCTTCAACACCTCATTTTTCTTTTCCCTATTTTTGGAAATTTTTATTTGAGGGGGCAGGAGATTTGTTACACCCCCATATCTCCCCAAAACTAGGCCCAGATTAAACCCTGGTGTTTTGTCTGCCGCTAGAATTTCATGCTGTGTGGACAAATATTCGAGCATAATGGAAGTACCCCCCCCCCCCCCTTTGAAGAAATGGAAGCTGAAGAAGTCATACTTTGGAATGTTTCTGCCTCGACCTTATGTTGGATACGTTCTAAACCAAAACAATGCAGTGTACATGTGATATCTTATTTTAAGATATTAAGATTTTAAAACATTTCCCTGTGGTCTACATAAACTGTAAGTGCTATTCTTGGACATCATTTCTAAAAAAAAGTGGGTTTATATATGACCACTTTAAATTATAACACGAACAACCATGCAACAAAATCTGACTTGATCATTAAGACCTGCAGCGGGAATCTAACCTTAGCATCTGTTCAACGTATTCCAGGGTCTAACAGTGTTGTTTCTAGTCTTGGATATAAACGTGACGTGTGTGGGTTAGTGTGTTAGAAGTGTGTGCCGTTTGTGTCCTCCTGTTTATGGGTGATTGATTGTAGAGTAAGTTGTAATCAAGGAGTTACAGCATTATCCAGTTGCAGTTGCCTGAGTAGGGACAAAACAGAGGGCTAATCAGATAATTACTGATTACAATCCCCAAGGTCACTCCAAGGTGGACACACACATAATACACACCCTCCCACACACATATTCACACACATGTACCAGCATGTATGTAAAAAAAACAAAAAAAACCCCAAGATAATACACTGTGGTTTAGCGATCCACCGAAACCACTTTTTACAGGCTGAGTACAAGTACTTCGATTTGAGTATAAGTATTTAATAACACCATTACAGTTCTTAGTTACTTTTGAAAATGTGCATTATTTTCATTATTGTTAGTCTGACTGGAACAAAGTGCTGCTACTGACATTTAATGCATTGGAATGAAGGTTTATCAATCAATCCACCAGAGGGCACCACTCTAAATTAACCATATTTGCCAAATATCATGAAGAAAAGTAAGGTTTTTTGAGACAAAGAAGAAGAAAGTTAATAATAACAAACAAGGTGATGACAGGAGGTAATACTATAAAATCAAAGCTAATGTTTGGTAGTTGTATTTGTATATAATATGTTGGTAGTTTTTCACTAACTAACATAGTCGCTCTTTGAAAAGATTTGCTACCTCCAAAGTTCCCGGTGGTACTGCTCCGAATTCTCTGTCTGGGTAAGTATCCGAAAAACCCACAGAATTGTGTATAGAATGTAGGCAGAAGACAGACAGAACACTCCATCTGTAACCGTTGGTGTCTTTAACGTAGCTTTCAGTCACTGTTACATTTATCACCACTGTTTCTTTTGAAAAATCTCCATACTGTTGACATATTGTCCTATTCTTTAAGTATTAGGTTTTTATTGTTAGTATTTTTTATGTGATCACTGTTTTTATTAGTGAGTTTTTATTAGCGCCATATACTGTTAGTCCTGAGTATGAATAAACCTGAACCTGATAACTAACTACGCCACGTACCTCCCGTTAAGTGGTATCGCTATGTTTGTATTGGAACACTTTTATGAGTACCTAATAGAAGTACACATGCTCAGTATCAGCCCAATACCTGATACTGGTATCGGCATCGGTGCACCCCTACTTTAGTTTGGGGCTTTTAGACTTTGCGACTGATGATGCTGTGATTTTGTTCTCCTCAGACTTCTCCATGAAAGTGCTAATACCACGCTGTGAAAATACCCAAGTTCATTGAACACCTTAATCTAATCAGCAAAATGTAGTTAAAGTCAAAATAATCATTATGCAGCAAAATGGTCCCTGACAGTGTTTTACTATTAAAGAGTCATTAGAAAAAAGGAATTAGACCTTTTTTTTTTTCTTTTTTTTTTTTTATTCACTGGTTTTAAGTATCAGGAGATAATAAAATGATCTGTCTCCTATCTGGTTCTACTATTATTTAAATCTAACCTCAAGTGTAAAACAACAGGTCTCAAAACAGATGCCAGTGTATCATTATTCATTTAACACAAATGAAACCAAAATGTGTGAAAAACTAGCGACGTCTCATTTCTTAGCGGTTAACAGAACCATGTTTAGCAGCAATAATTTGAAGTAACCCCCCCTGTGTAAGACTTTATCAGTGGGTTGCATTGTTGTGAAGGACTTGACCCACTCCTTTTTACAGTATTGCTTCGTTTCATTGGATTTTACCGTGTGCTCTGTTAAGGTCACACTGCAGCGTTTCAGTCAGGATTAGGAATGACAGGCAACATGGCAACGCCTTGATTTTTTTTTTTTTTAGCTATTCTGTTGGAGATTTGCTGGTGGTCTTGGGATCATTGTCCTGTTGCGTGACACAGTTTCAGCTAAGCTTTAGCAATTTGATAGATGTTCACAGATTTGACTCTGAAATACTCTGGTACGCAGAGGAGATCATGGTCAACTCAATGACTACCAGGTACCCACACCAGTTTAACCCATAAAGCAGTGTTTCCCAATCCCCTAGGGGTACACGGAGGTACTGCAGGGGGTACACAGCGCATGGGGAGTTTTAAATTTTTTTTAAAGAAGGCGTTACAAAAACTCGTAATATTCGTAATATGGCAACAGAATGTCTGCTGTGGTCAATTATTTTTATTCCAAGAAAACATATTCTTTATTCTGATGTTGAATTAAGTTGATGCTAAAAAAGAAATAGAGAGAGTCTGACAAGTTTATGTTCAATTTAAGAAGATTAAATAAAATGATTTTCATTTAATAACCACTGTGTTATGCTCTATTTTTGGAGAATTATTGACATATATGTGTGAGGGGTACTCGTGGACTAACAAGAAGGCTCAGGGGGTACTAAAGCCAAAAAAGGTTGGGAAACACTGCCATAAAGATCCACACATCCACCACTGACCAAAATCATCTACTGATCTAAGGTTTAACACCTGTTAATCCACTAATCCTATCAATACATGTAAATAATTGGTGTAAAATGCAGTTCATCATATTTTCATGCACATATGACCTATTTGAATGTGGAAACACCATCATCTACTACAACAGTGAGCCCATTTACATGCACTAATACTCTGATTATTATCTGATTTCTGTAGTTTATTCAAGTGATCATGTAAACAGGATAATCTGATGGGCTTTATCTGATGATCAGAAATCACATTAACGGACCTAGATTTCACTTCAATACTTCAATGTCTTCATGGTTCATCTGATTACTTTAATTTTTTGTTTTACATCTGCGCATTTGGGGGGGAAAAAAACCACAGCAACAGCATGAGCCTAAGGAAAAGGGTCAATAAATATGGCATGTATCAGTGAAAAGTCAGGAAATGCTCACTTCTGGAGTAAGAGGAAACAAATTTTATGCTACACCAAATGAAAACTTTCAACATCCTCCATCAGCTTCAGGAATATGGAAATATGGGAATAGCAAAACATTCCAAAAGTTGTCCCTTAGAACGTCCAAGACAAGACCAAATGTTTTGAAAATCACAGGAAGTGTATGTCTTACGTCATAACGTACGTACATTCTCCAAAATAATTCAAAATAACGGACTGAAACATTTGAATCAGGGTTTTTCGGTTATCGCATTTCTGAAGTGCATGTAAACGCATTGCATCTGATTACAGGAACTATGGGAGTTATCAGATTTTTGTGGTCATGTAAATAAGATCAGTGATTCTGCAGTAAAACCCATGGAGTTAAATAAATGACACTGAATGGAGACGTGTGTTCATGTTCAGTTAATTGTATATATTTTATTAGAAGTCACTTTTTCTTCATTTTTCTCTGTTTTACATTTAATAATTCTCAACTTTAATCTGAGTTTTTATGACCATCTACATGATCAGTGAGTTAAATGAAACAATGCAAAATAAAGAAGATAATATTACAATAAATGGTAATAAATCAATTAAGAAAGGTTATATATAGATATTATAGAAGTAGCAGTGGTTCTTTATGGGTTAAATAATCACCCTTCCACCATCATGCATTGCAGTTGCTGTGTTTGTGCTAATGCAGTTGTTTGGGTTTTTGCTAAAAGTGCTGCTATGCGTTATGGTGACTTTGGTCTGTTCTGTCTACTGTTACAAAAGTGGTTTGTTCAAATGCAACTATGCTGAGAAGAAGTGTTGTCCTGGCAACCCTTCCAAACAAGCCTGAAGAAACCATACTTATTGAGGTTTTTCAGATTTCACTGTCATGAACTTTAATAATTAACAATAAAACTGAGGCCTGTAGAATCTGAGCTGTAGCTGATGTTGGGCTGAATTTCTTCATATGTTGGGAAATTTGGCCTATTTTTTTTTTTTCACTGTAAAATAATGGACTTCATATTGTTGGGAAATAGCATAAGAACATCCTAGATTACGGGGCAGCAACGATTACATTGCCTCATTGCTGTTGTCTTTCCTTTTTAACCCTTTCATGCATTATTAAGACAATAGTATCTATTTTTTTTTTATTTTTTTTTTTTAGATTGATTATATTACTCAATATTAAGCAAAAGTTGACATTTTTGGATTTTTTTTTTTTTTTTTAATATGGCTTTTATTAAGAAGATATTTAACCTCCTGACACCCTGGGAAGTATAAATTTGGGCTTTTTAAAATTAAATAATTGCCTATATTGGAAAATATCATGATGCAACAGTTTCTTCAGATACATTTCAAAAAAATGTTTGATGCAATGCCCTTTGCGGTGGACTTTTTTAAAATTTTTTTTTTTTTAAATAAAGCTGTGAAACTCTTGTTCACAAAGGTGGATAGAAAACCCAAAGCTGGGTCCTAGGAGGTTAACTTTATGCAAACACTAAGCAGTCAAAATTCTAAAACTAAGACTAACTAAACTTTTTTTTAGGGTTAGGGTTAGAATGAAATACATACTTTTTCATGACTGTATATTTTCTTTTCTTTTTTTGCATTAATGTATATGTTGCATTTTATTGCTGTTGACATTACATGTCTCATTTGAACTACTTTCTACATAGTTCTGTAGTTTAATCAACAGAAATATATCACATTCTATATAATGTGTTGTGCATTACCGTATGTCCTGGATAATGGAACATATAATGGAACAGCTGATGTTTCTAATTAGCTCAGGAAAAACTGAAGATGTCTTTTGTTAATATGAATGTGTTTGCCGTTATAATTAGACCTCTTATGTACACATGAGAGCATCTGTCACACTTATGGTAGTATCTGGATGATACTTACAGTATATGATACGTGTAAAATAGTGTTTTTCTTCTTCTCTATGTTTTTTTTCTGAGCAGTGTGTGTTCTGCGACTTTTTTTCAGTTTTGTTCAAATGGAAATGTCAATTTTTTTTTATTGAACTTTTAATATTTTACATCAGACCCCTGTAAACTGGAATTTCTGAAATCTTGTGCTGCCTCTCGGCCAGGACACCCTTGCAAAGGAGATTTTTAAATCTCACTGGGTTTCTTTTCCTGGTTAAATAAAGGTTAAATAAAAAAAAAAAAAAATATGATGAATACAATACATGCGAAAAAGTGCAATGTTTACATTTGCGATGTGGTAGTGTGTAAATAGCCTATAAAGTAAAATAAAACTCGAAACTTGAGTAGATTTACATAAAGTAAGAAACTTCTATTCATTTGTTACTCTTTAATATAAAACCAACACAACAATATTAGATTCAGCATTTGTTGGAAAAACATGACAAAGCACAAATTTAACATCTAGAGGGATTTTAGTATCATTAGCAAAGAAGCTAATTAGCTCAAATAAAACTTTAGATGTCCTCTGTGAAAGTACATGATAGTGGAGTACACTCAGCACTTGCATTATTTGTGGACGTGTTCATAACGTCACTACAGAAGGCATTCTAACAACGGAGGCTGTTCCTTCTCAGCTGTGTTCAACTGGTGCTGGTTGAAACGCTGAATCAGGCAGTTGTATGGAGACCGTGGTTTTAACACTGCATTACTCATATACACAGCTCATACCTGCACCTGTATTTATTTCTCCGATTACAGCAGGACTGTAACTATTATGTGTGTTCTTGGCGCTGCAGAGTGGACCGATGCAACTAAATCCTTCTATTTAGCTACTGTAGTTAAAAGTCCAATGTGTGTCATTTAGGTGGATCTCATTTCAGTTCATTTGTCCTTATTGCATTGTTTGACGGGGACAGTGCTCATTAATCAATAGAAAGCCAGAGCCAGAGTTAACAGGGATAGCTTTCATTAGCTGTTCCTGGGTGGAAGTCGAAACGCAATCTAAAAACAGAAACAATCTAGAAAATGGCACCAGTATTATAAATAATACAAATCATTAATAATAATAAGTGGTGCCAGGCACAACAAACCCGCCTCTCGCACGTATTGTACCTGATTTTACCATCGATCCAGCTGATGTTATCATGTCTATGCGTGTAAATGAACTTTAAAATCATATTTTAAAGCTGATGATTTTAATGTCTATTTTAATTAACATTTTAGTTTACTGTTTTTATATTTTAACTTTCTCTCTTTATGCCTATTGTTTTATGTGAAGCACTTTGAATTGTCCTGTGTATCAAATGTGCTTTACAAATAAAATCATCAGAGTTTGAAGTAAATTTAAATAAAATTGATGTTTTATAGATATTTGAAAATTTGCCCATTTTAAGTAAATGGGAGAAGAACATTTTAAAAAATATATATATTTGAACTTTTATGTACTTCTCCGAACATATAATCACATCTATTCTGGGTCACTGGCAATCTATAAACCCAATTTGGTGTGAATTCAACCAATAGTTTTGCTGCAACAGACATTTGAACTTTTAAGTAAATGGAAAAAAAAAAAAAGATTTTAAAAATTCATTATATTTTTTTTAATTTGACCTACTGTTTCCAAAATGTTATCAGATCTATTCTGGGTCACTGACAATACATAAACCCAATTTGGTGTGAATTCAAGTAGTTTTGATGTTACAGTGATAACAACAAACAAACAAACAAATGAACAACAAACCAAAAACAGTACCCTTTGCCTT
>JAPSES010000236.1:6926008-6937518 GCA_029822895.1 Maxillicosta whitleyi
GATATATACAATCATGTACGACTAAGTGCAGAGATACAGTCTAGTCTTCATGAGTGTGACTTAATTTCAGTATAATATAAGAAAACATTAACTGTTGGGTTTTTGTGACCTTACAGTAATCGGTTTATATCAGACAGAACCGGTGCTTTTCAAAGAATGTGTCTCAGAATGGACTTCCTTTTCTGCTTTATTCCTTTTTACAGTGGATGGTATTCGCTGTGCACTCATCTCCTACTATGTTTGGGTGCAAAAAACTTTACTAGTGTTCCGTTACTCGAAAACACTTCCATGGTTTTCGCAGCTGTTGTTGATGTAATACGTAACTTCCCCATGAATGTAACACACTGAACATTAACGTACACATCTGAGGTCATTTCAAGTGTTTCTTTTTTATGCAGTTTTACACTTACATGTTACTTAATATGAAGTCAATCTACTTCTTGAACTGCTACATTTGTATAACTAAAATGTAGCTTCAGTTGCTTTTATGATAGCAATTAATTAATAAACTGCATGTTCAACAGTTTATAAAGTAGTAAACATCTACAGCAGTAAAATTTAACACACACGCATGAACTCACATTCATATATAACAGTATAACACAGAGTGGGGTCATTTTACTGTAAGTACATTTTGCTGATAACACTGACTTTTGGACATAGAACCTCCAACTATAGTATCATTATCTTCACCACCGAGGGTGAAGTGAGAAAATACACATACTAGTTCAATACATAAGGGATGAATAATCAAGTATGTACCATGTAGTAATGTAGTTAACCCTTACATACTAGTTGGGTCAAATCTGACCTGTTTTGATATTCAACAGTAGTAAAAATACCCTAAACATCATTCTTTTATCCTGAAATTTGATGAGTTTTCCTATATTTTACCAAAATACACAAAAACAATTTATAAAATTATAAAATATTTTAAAACATTATACTTTTGTACATGTGCTACATATTTTTGGACACTGAGGCTGGTTCAAGTCAATTTTATATGTAAATCATAATGTTTTTTCATGTTTTTATGTGTTATGTAAAACAGGACATGATACTGTGTGATAGTAGATGTTTTTATCCAAAAACGAGTGTAAAACTTAAAAAAATATATATGTTCTTCCTGCTCTGAAACATTATATTTATATATTACACATATTTAGTAATGTGGGATAGTCTATTTAGACATTCTAAATAAATCTGTAGTTCAACATTTGGTTTAAACACTTACTATGAGGGAATTCTGGGTCTGGGTTAAATTTGACCTGAAACAAACTGTGAAGGTTTAAGAAATGAACAGTTTAAGGTTTAAAGTATGAAACAGAAGATGGTATGTTAATATTATGCAGTAATGTGAACCCAAAAACATCAGATGTAGGATATTTTGACTTCTACTTTTACTTTTCATGGTCTTAAATGTATTTTGCCCTTTTTGGAATGCAGACATATTACATGTTGAACAGTATTTTCACAGTAGTGTTTCAACTTTTTCAGAAGTAAAGGATGCAAATAGTTTTTCCTCTACTGAAGAGGTCTCCATATGTGTGTATGTGTGTGTGTGTGTGTGTGCGTGTGCTTGCCTGGCTTCTGTTCACCTTCGCTCTCCAGATTCTTATCTGTCACAGAGGTGGAAGGAGAAAACAGAAAAAAAAGATGTCTCTCTTTTGCCACTGGGGGATCTCTAACTGTAACACCATCCATCCTCCTGTCTTTTTCTCTTATTCACACGCTCTATAATACACATCACCACAGAAGTGTGCTGAATCTTCTGTCTTTGGACCCAGACCACAGAGCCCTAACGGTCTTTGTGATTTGCAGATCTCCTGAAATGAAGACATCTTATTTGTAGCCAAAGTCTGGGCCTTGGTTAAATGTCTCAGTGGCTTTGCCAATAGACTTGGAGAAACAGCTTGGCTTGGATTTTGAAGTAAAGCGGAACAGCGATTATGCTGATCACTTCACCACCCACTGTCGACTCATTGATTCTCAGTCTATAGGCTGCAATCTCCATACATCGCTACCGATTAGAGGCTACCGAGAGCTTAACGTACTCTGAAAGGCGTCCTGAAAGGCAGGACGAGGAAACAGGGATGCAAGGGCAAAGATGTGCAGGGACAGTAAGATTCACCCGTTATACTACTGTCACACAAGCCCAGAAAAACATCTGCATCCAGTCAGACATGCAGACAGGCCTCCACTAAATGCACACGCGAAGAAACGCACAAACATCCAACACATGCACACACCAACATACATGCACACTCAAAGAGGCTCTCTAATGTGATGTGTGGAGACAGGCTGTCTGCCCTCCTTAGAGATTGTTCCACACTAAAGATGCACTCCACGCTTGGTCTACAACACCACTACATATGGCTTGTGAAAAATTCAAGATGATAATTACAAATGTGAAATGTTTCATGTTGTCAAGCGTTCCAGCATTCCTTAGTGCTTTTTTTTTTATTTATTGGTTAAGATAAAAATAAATTTTGATATGATACAGCAGATTAATACAGAGAAGGAGGATAAATAAGCAAAATGTTAATTCAGTGTAAAGCAGTACAAGTGAGAGTTTAGTCTGTTGTTACAGGTATTTGAATTGGTCTGTTTTCCAAAGGGGCATGTTAATAAACACTGCTAATACACAATATTATAGCCAAGACTTATCTTCATCTTTAGTCTCCATATAAACCAACAATGCTCACATAAAACAGTCAAATCCAGCGTACTAGTAAAGCACATTATACATTTATACTACAGCACATGCACATATACATACATGCACGCACAATTACAGATGACGTTTTAACCCGTTTGAGTGTATAATGGTGAGATGTACATTAAAACGTAGAGAAAACATTACAATTCTCGACAAAAAGCAGAAAAAAAAGTATTCTGTATAATCCGGCGTCCTAATTGCATTCACCATGAAGGAGTCGTCAGACACATATCACGGTGGCTTTTACGCAAAACCAATTTAATCTCAATTTTATCTTATAAGTGGCTCTTATTACAGTCTTGATACATTCATTTTGCAATTTTATCCCTGTTTTTATGTTCATTATGTTCATTATTATTGAACTACGGTGAGCTAGGAGGTTTTCTTCTTTATATTTAATTCATGTTTCTCACTATGTTTCATCACTTTCCTGCAATTTCAATCTATTGCAGACACTAAAGGGATATTTAATAGAAACAGATGATGTGAAGGATATACCATAGAGATGAATGAGAAAGGTAAGCTTACTTTCAGTACAGATAATTACCCGTTTCAAGTAATGGCGTAATTAAAACAGACGACTTTAATTCCTTATTAACAAATGACAACAAGTACCACTGGTTTGTGCTAAGCATGTGTCCTGCTACCTTACTGCAGCTCCACTATCTGCTAATGATAATGCATCCATTTGTTCATCATTATGGGTGTTAGATAGCCCCAGGCGTTCCCTCGCTCTCTCCATTTCCTCTCTCTCTCTCCAGTTCAATGGATGTTGTTGACAAATTCCAAGGAAGTAAATTTGCATAAATTCACCTTGGCCAATCAGTGTGTCCTTGGTAACTCACATGTTGTTTTAACCATGATGCATTCAGTTATTAAGGTGCTAGAAGTGTATCTGATAACAGGCTACAGGCTCTCCAGACTTTTGTAGTATCACCGGATCATCTTCAGCCTTTCTTTGTTTTCTGTCGAATATCCAAATATCCATGGCTTGTGCAGATGAGGAATATGTATTTTAATGTCTGTCAGGCAGAGTGTTTGTGGAAGTAATGTATAAAGCTGCCAAAATAGCTTTCCGACCAGGGGGAAGTGTGTTTACAGTTGTTATTTTCCACCAAGTGCAGAAAATGAATATCTATGAAAGTTGAAAGGTGACGCCAGACAGCGAGATGCACTCTGCTCGGAGGCAGTATGATTCATGGCCTCTGCTTGAAGAACCAGGTCGACAGATAAACAAAAGTGGACTGTGAGGCAGTGACTGTGTTACCAATGACCGGCCATCTGCTGTGCACATACGTAACGATGCTTAAGTCACCTCTGTATTTCACTGTGGCGTTTGTGGGTTTCACAGCCACAAAGCAGAGATTTAAGTCAAAGAAGGGTTGTAAGATCAAAAAGTAAAGTGTTTATCTGGATCTCACTGCTTCAAATCATTCCAAGGATATAAAAGTGCAGTGTAATGAAATGCAAATGTGAACGATTATTCAAAAAAATAAAAAAAATAATGCTATTATTCATAACATTCCTTTATGCACAGCAGGCCTTTTGTGTAAAGTGCCTCAAGTGAATACAGAACTAAATTCCCACCCTTTCCATGGAGCTCTGTGGGATGAAACTGCAGAAAAAATATCAATATCAAACAAGCATATGTTTGATCCCATTTATGAACATGATTTTTTTTTTTTTTTACCAATTTACAACATAAGTTTAACAGCCAATAAAGTTGCAGTTTGTGGCAAAAATAATGAAGATTTTAGATTAAACAGCTGCATGAACTGCATCTCTGATCACATCTGATACAAACTAGACAGCAGCATTGGGATTGGGACCCAACGCAAATCTCACGGGAACAGGCGGTATGAGCTTAACTGTGGGCAGTGAATAAAAAACATCAAGATTTTGCATAGCTATAGAATGGAGAGTATAGCGGTAAATGAAGTGGAAAAGAACCTCAAACCAGCATGTTCTTTTTTTCCTGTGGGACAAGAAATGACAAAAAAAAATCAATGCATCTCTATTATTGTACGGGAATAAATTATCAGAGTTTTGCGGCAGCGGGTGGGAGTGGACGTATACATTGCGGTTATGACGGGTAATGGTCAGAAATTCCACAGATACTGGTGAGTGGTGGGAGCGGGATGAAGAAACTAGTACCGCGCAGGGCTCTAATATAAACCTCCAACAACAAAACAGCCACTGCCTTGGCACATTTCACCTCAGTTTTCAAGGGAGGTGAAAAATATTAAAATAAATGAAAATAATTACAGTCTTTCCATGTTGAATCTGCAGAGACATCTTCAACAGCTCATGGAGAAACAGTTATAATCATCACACTTCACAACTTATCACAATTTACATATTTTCTCAGGTTTACAAACAACTGTGAATTTTTTTTTACTTGTAAATTTGCTTTTTTTAAATTATGGAATATGTAAATTATGGTGTATTTCAAAAATACTTGTCAGGACTATAACAATTTGACTATTTTGTTCTCCCAAAATGAGACTCCATGGAGCTCAACCAGAAGTGGTAGCAATTTACCTCTCTAACATAGGCAGAAATAAATGTATTTTATTGTGGAATTTCACAGATATGATGAGGTTCATCAAATGTTAGTGTGAAACAGATGTATTGTGTTTATTTAGTTATATTTAGTCAGGTTAAAGCAGTGTATGACTCATCTTTTTTTTTTTTTTTAATTTGTAAAACCCCAGTGATAGTGCAATTAAAGTGTTAATTTGTAAAGTGGGAGGTGCCAAGTGGGGGTGTGTGGGGTGGCTAATCGAAATACTGGTGGGGGTAACATGGACAGTCTCAAATGCTTAATGTAAAAAATAAATAAATAAATAAATAAAATAAAATATGTAGCTTAATGTCCGAAAACTGTGAATAATCATCACCAAATTTCTTTAATAAATTCTCTCTCTCATATTCAAAATGGAGTGAATGACTCGACTCAAACACTTGGTGCTGAAGGGAAAGTGTTTTATTAATAGAAAAAAAGGCTTAACGCAGACAGCATCCATACTATTGGGGTTTTCATTTTGATTTTAGGAGAGATGAAAGTGGACATGTTAGAGATGTCCACAAATTTGGTGACAATTGATCACAGTTTTTGAACATTAAGCTACGTAAATTTTTTTTTTTTTTTAACCGTTAAATCGAAGTTTCCCTTAAAATTTTCCTCAAAATGCATCTGAACACAAGACTTTTATGGAACTTCCTTTGGGATTACACATTAACAAGACAGATAACTGTAAACATTCTTTTTTTTTTATTATTATTATTTAGATGATTTACTTTTTCAACAATCCAATAAAATAGGTTCTGGATCTTATGTTGGATGTGTCTGGATCTGATTAAGTCCTGCTCAATTATCACTAATCCATTAGTCTTTCCATTCCCACAGTACATTTCACAAAAAAAAAAAAACTTACGAAAAGCCCAAAGTGACGTTTTGGTTTATTACGTAATCACGGTAACTGTGTTTATGACGGAATCATTTTCAAAGTTGGTCACTGTGAAGGAAGTGATTCAGGTCCAGAATCATGGCGAAACAAATGGATTAGTGATAATTACGCTACCACTGTGGTTTTACAAATTTGGAAAAATAATTTGTGATAAGTCATGCTTTAAATACATAAGATTTTAACATGCTTGATTGCTAATGTGAACTTGGTGATAGAGCCAGTCATTAGCTTCATTACTAAGCTGCATTAGCTGTGGACTGTTACTGTTACTATGGCAACGGCATCTTTGTAGCTATAGATGACAAACATTTGAGAACTTGGGGAATAGAGTTGTCTATATAATGTTCTGTCATCATGACTTTATATTATGATCCATTCATCCACTAAAATTAAATAGAAGCTTAAATTGTGGTGGTTTATGTTGTTGGAATTTTTGATTATACAGGTTTTTATGTTGAATGTTTGGTTTGTCTGGCGTTTTCTATGTCGTCTTTGTCTTTCAGGGTTTCGGGGCCAAGTTGTAAATAAATTATCTCGCTTCCTCTTGTCATTCTGCGTTTTTCTTTGTTACCTTCACTCCTAGATCGTTCCATCCAGCTGCTTGTGAATTAGTCAAAATGAATCTCTCCTATTGTGGAATTGCGTCTAATCCACATAAGTGTCTCTGTGTGGCTGTGATAGAAGGAAAATGGTGCAGAGAGAAATAAAAATACTGACCTGATGAACAGACACGACATTATAACCATATAAATGTCTGTGTGTGTGTGACTGTAATGACATGATGAAAATACTTGGATCCACAAATGTAAAGATAACTGCAAAACCAGTCATGGAACCATCATTTGGTCAGATTCATTCCCTGGAAAGCTTAAGTGCTTCAATCTGGATCAGAACGTCATTCAACACAAACCACTATCCCTGTTTCCTATTGTTTTCCATCATCCTCTTGTTCAATTTCTCTCTTTCTTGTGTATGAAAGTCTTTGGGGTAAACACAGAGCTGCCAACTCACACGCTTTCGCCGTGTGACACACAATTTTGCCTGTCTTCACATGCACAGCCATTTCTTACGCTTAAAAAAAAAAATCCAATTTGGGCGAGAAGGGTCAGGCTGCACGCGGGGCGTTCCGGTCATGTGACAATAAAGCCCCTAAGGGCGTTCCTGCAACTCAGCTAAACTCCAATGAGAGTTTACTCTCATTGCTAAACTCAGTCTCGTCCCTAAACCTAACCTTAACCCTAACCTATCCCCCATCCCTAACCCTAACCCTAACCTTAACCTATCCCCCAGTGAATGATGTCATGTAGGCTACCTACATCAGTGGTGGAATGTAACAAAGTATTTTTACTTGGGTGATGGTTCACTGCTCCTTTGACACATATTTACAATGGATGTTTATTAAACTGGATGTTGATTACTCTCATGTGGAGGCAACACCACAGAGGTTCTACGGGGGGAGGGGGGGGGGGGTACTGCATCGGAGGTTAAGTCGGCAGGGGGGCGTTACTGCAAATGCATTAACGCCCATTTTTGTTCCGCAGCCTGACGATATTGATTTGGGCAGAGACGTTTGACCTGCGTTCATTCCTCTGTAAACTCCGTGATGATAGATGGCGCTGAGAAGCACCATTGTAACCCACCCTAGTATTCACTGTGCACGGGTGGGCGGGCCCTTAGCAATGGAATGCGCAAGCGCGTCCACCATGTTTGGAATGGAGCCGCTGCTGGCAGACCAATACCAGTGAATGGTCATAACTTTAATAAATGTCCTTTCTACAAAGTTAAAGACGTTGCCTTTTATCCTCCTCTTTACAGACACATCTGAACATATTTAAGGGACATACGGACAAGGGAACATGCTTCTGTTTGTTTGCTACGATAGTTACAGCCTTTGTTTATTCCCTCTTGTAGATTTAAATGGAATACATTATTTTGCGACAAATTGCTATTAGTCTATTTGGCGACACAGGCGCTTAAAACCCACACGTCTTTTGCTTAGGCTCTATAGTTGACGTGTCTTCAACATTTTACTAAGGAAACAGATCCTGGAAGGAAAAAATTAGTAATTGTCAGGTCTTACAGAATCTCACTCCAAGGTTTTTTGAAAAGTTGGCAGCTCTGGTAAACACGATGTGATCTAAAGCCTGGGGGGAAGCTTTTGTTTGCACCGTTTACAGCCGTATATGTGTCTGCAGCTATGGTCACTGTCCGATTACGTGTTTGCACTAATTGGTGTAAATGGAGAGTTTCCTCTGCTGCACACTGAGATTACCTCACTGTGGCCCTCTGGTTGCATTCATTAATGGTAATCGTTAGCTGTTAGCTCACCAGCCACCCCCTCGTGGCCCCGGCCCCGTACGTCTGTATGATTTCTAAGGCAAAACTAAAGCCTCTATTGACACCCTGCGATTGGTTAAGCCACTCCGTGAAACTGGGAGGGGTACAACAGTCTGTGGATTAACATTTTGGCACAAGAGATACAGGGAGATGCTGTTAACACTGTAATTACTAATTAAACATGAAGCCATATTTTATAAGTCATAACGTAATTATCTTCCCACTAATTCAGTTTATCTGCTGCTCCTTAAATTTCCAAGTCTCCCTCTCCTTCTTCTTTCTGCTATCGCTCCCCCTCCATCCACTGCCCTCTGTTTCATATTCTGCCTTTTCCTCCTCCTTTCCAACTTTTACTTTATTTCACAGCTATTAAAGCAGGAAATTTCAATCAGGTAGCACAGCGTGAATTTCTGCAGGGGCAGGGAGAAAGAGTGAACTTTTATTTAATGCAGTCATTCTTTCTTTTCTCCTCTCCACCTCCATCTCGTCTCTCTTTTCTTCCACAACTGAACTCAACCTTGGCTCTTTATAGTTTATGATTCAATTTCCAATTTGTCCTCCAGAGGTATTTGCCTGGTGGGTGGCACAATGGTTTTGTTCTTATGTGTTTGTACAATGCTTGCCTTTGGTATGCATAGGACCACAGTTTTACGAATATATGCATTTCAATTTCCAATTCTACGTCTGCAGTTCTTCTGGCTTTATTTTACATGAAAGTCACATTGAGATGGGAATTGTCCTTTCAAGGCCTTCGAATGAGCGATAGATGGTCTTAAAAATGTATAGCTGGTGTGGCCCTTTTCCTTTTAGAGTCAAAGATGATCACAGCAGGTTACTTTAAGGAATGCTGATTCACCTGTCTGCATTTTTTCTTCATAAATTATCTACTATACTTTAATTTATACTATTTATTTATACTTTAAGTTGAATTGGGGTTAAAAAAAAACCCTCAAAACTGCTGGTAAGTTAATATTTTATATATATGTAATAAATTGCTATTATACATATATTAGTTTATGCATTTAAACAACAGATTTATACATCTTCTATCTGTAAAATTAATGTATTGTAACATGTAGACAGTGTTTTGAAGTAGATCTGGTACATCTGAAATGAACCATTCTGTCATTAATTCAACACATTTTCACATTTTTTACGCAAGACTGTATCTCAGAAATTACACCCAACAAATATTTTGACTTAATTTTTATTCATTAGTGACCCAAACTTAGTAAAGTTCACTTACCCCTAGGCCAGGGTAATGTTACACTGCATTGGAAATTAAATCTAAACACTTTATTTACACTTTGGGATGTATATTAACAACAGCAAGTGAACAGAAATCGAACAGACAGCAGAGGTTTGGCTCTTTTTGTGTTTATCATGAAATTAAATATCATAAAGTGATTCAGAATCTGTGGAATTAATAAGAGTAAAAATAGAAGATGCACTATTTCGCGCAGCAAATATTACTACTGTATGTATACATGCGAATCATGCAATGAATTTGTGTTTTTTGTGTAATAAAACTGTTATTTCCTATTTGTGATCTCTGCAGCCTCCTGTTGAGTAACTAGTGCATCTTGTTAATAAACCTGGAAACAGTTTCCATATGAAACTCTTATAAACTCCCTTTACACCTAAAGGGTAATTTATACAACCCCAGACTGTATTTTTCTGGATTTTGATGAGAAATCAGTCGGATAACTCAGAGTATTTAGTAGGTGTACAGAGTGGATTACCGTATGTCCTCATTAAAAGCTGGTAGTGAAGTAAAAGGTCGTCAATAATGGCCAGGGGCGTGGTCCATGTGACCAAATAAAGGCTGGGCCTCACATAGAGGTCAGAGAAAACAAGGCTCGATAAACTCCTGGTGCCGCCCATATTATGTGTATTCTAGTTAACCCATAATGACCTTTATGTCACTCCCCAAATTAATCTCTCTATTTAACCTTTAAGTCATTTATTACAACACCGTCATCTGTATTTAGAATTTTCACAGTAAGTCATATATTTTCCTATATTTCATTTCCAATATTTAATTAAAATTTTCATCAAAACAGAGTAAATTCAAAGGTTAATATATGGAAATAGATAAAACTGAAGAAAAAGAACAATAATTTAATATTAATAATAATAATAATAATAATAATAATTTAGATCAGAACATGCATTTAGATGCTTGTGAATGTTTGGGTCTTCATGGGTTAAACAATTGCATAATAATTGCATAAACATTACATAATATAATCACCAAAATGAGGCTCTGACAAGAAACAGATAGAAGTCTGTTATATTATACAGTTTATTTTAATTTTCAAATTATTTATCCAGAAAGAACTCATACGATATTCAAAGATATATGAAAGTATCAAAACAATTGAAGAACCTCTGTTTATTCTTTGTACAGTAAAAAAAAAAAAAAAAAAATCATTGAAAGCTATTGTTTAATTTGCAAAGAGCTTTGTTTCAAGCACATCAAAGTGTGTTCTTCAGTCTCCTTGGGGTCCATTTGCCCCTGTTTCCCATCTACATATTTTCTGACAGAAAATCTCAAGAGCCTGTACAAACGACCAGATGGCTGGAAAGGAAACAAATGGCTGGATGTTACCTTTTGAACCGTCCTGATATCAGAAACATGCTTTCAGAAGGGACAGGAATCCATCCAAAGCTTTTGTTTTTCAGGCCATGTGCAGCTACACTGGCACTCCAAGGATGAGTTGGATGGATTATGACCCTCTGTCTGTCAGTAAGATTGTACAAAAAAATAAAACAACAAAGAATAAACAAATAAACAAAAAGGACTTATTAAATTATTGTTAATTAAAATATTAAATTAGGGCTGGGAATATTAACGCGTTAATCGCGATTAGATTAATATAAATTGTGATTGCGAATATTTTTTTTATCGCGATCAGAGTTTGTCAGCATTTTCCGCACTTCTACCATCCACATGCAGCTCCTCTGGTTGTATTAATTAAACT